>PVIC010008027.1:0-49255 GCA_004025085.1 Thryonomys swinderianus
TTTCCATTTGCAGTAGGTAATATTCTTTTACTTCCCATCTCTCTGGATAATCCCGCTCGTAACAATAATATAACAGTGTAAACAAGGGCAATGCAACTGTGAGTAATCTTTCAATTTCAGAATTCTTTAATCTCTATAGACTACAAAATATTGTTATACCTGCACTACGGCTTTCTCTCTCCCATTTCCAGGACAGCTATCATTTGACTTAAAACTTTTAAAATTGCAAGTGGAAAATTCCCCTTGCAATGTAATTTCTTAGGTATACATCGCCCATATAATTTTATGTCCACTACGACACTACCCAAAAGAATGTCTCTAAGAAAGCACAGCATTAAAGTTTGAAGAGAATGGAGACGTTGGGTTCACTTTGTGCACCACCCCCCACACACACACACACACACACACGTGGGCATTTCTTATAGAAAACAGTACCAACCATAAGCAAAGCCCTGGATGTAGGAGCCAAGGTGCACCCTCCCGGGCCTCCCCGCCCGGCTGACCAGTGCTGGCCAAGCAGCCTCACTCCTTCCCTGCTCTCCGGCACACAGAAAAGTCTTAGCAACCTACCTCGGCCGTGAGACGCAGCAGCAAGGGTCACGCAGCGCCCTACGGTTAGGCGGGAGTTTGGGGCAGGGTTACAGGACCGACCGCCTCTCTTCTTTCCGCTAGGACACTAAAAACTTTTGCCAGATCAAAACCTAGAATAAACATATACGGCAGAAGTATTTCCAGCTTACCGAAGACACAGACTATTCACAAGAGAAAAGCTCTCCTTATATTTTCTGTGAGGAGCTGCGCTCCAGGGTGCTGAGTGACTCAGCAGAATTTGACCTATCCAGGTGATTCTCCTCCCATTCCCGCGCCTGCTGCAGGCCTCTCTCCCGCCACCAGGGGCGCTCCCCCCAACTAACTACACAGTAAGCAGGAATTTATTTAGAAATGATTTCATTTTAAAAAGTAAATGCATACTAAAGAGAGCCATGTAAGACTTGCCCCTTCATGAGGTTCAAGATCTTAAGACAAGAAGCTCTAGGAAAAACAAAAACAAAAACAAAATTCTAGATTCCTAGAATTAGTGAAAGGATAGAATTCAGCTAACAAGGTTTGTGAAGAAAAGGAGTTTCCAGACTTCTGCTTATTGTGACAGTTTCCCTAAGGTCCCTGTCTGCTTATTTTAAATCCCACTGAGGAAACCTTTAATCTGAATTTAGTACTATGGGCAGCATTTCAGAAAAATGAGATTTCTGTGGATGACTAAACAGGCATATGTGATAATCATAGTCTTATTAGGAGAGTGTATTAACATGTCACCACTTAGAAAGATCTGATTTCATTTATTTATCTAAAAATATATTCTTCAAAAAAAGTTTGGATACTTCTAAAGTAATTGTAACATTTATTATCCCACAATCATTCCCCAACTTAAAAAAGAAAAAGTATTTCAGGGAAAACTTGAGAATTTGTTTGACACAAAAATGCTAATTCTGGAAGAACCTAAGAAATGTTAAAATAATTTTTTCAATTTTTCTCATTAATATTAGTCCCACTCCCCCTCCTGCAGAGTAATGCCTAATAGAATTTTATTTATCTACTCTGTATTAAAACACAATTGCATTTTAAAATGTAAATGGCTTTCTACATTTGTAGTTACATATCAATCAAACATTCTTGGATTTATTTACAGCATTCACCAACAATAAACATTTATTTGGCCTGAGATGATTGAAAACATCTGAAATATCTCTGGTTACCTATGGAATACTGTAATTGAGGGATCCTGAAAGTATTGGCTGTGCGAAGAGACCCTCTGGGCTGAGCTTCCTCCCCCTGGGTTCAAGACTTTGCCTGGTTCCCTCCCTCCAGGGCACTCAGGATGCGTGAGACGCTCCTAACAGAACATGGCAAAGGTGAGAGAGACCACTTTGACTGCGACTTGTAAGGCTGTGTACAGCATCTGCCTCCCTGAGGAACTTCCTCCCTTTAAGCCTTTAGAGGGACCAGGTGCCTGGTTGGGAAGTGTCACAGTGAGCGCCACGTGGCCCAGCAGCACAGCACTGTCAAGCCACGCAGTCCCAGGACAGTGTCCGCTTTCCACAGACTGTGGGGAAGGCACTCAACTGATAACGCATGCAGGCAGGCCTTGCCAGGACAGACCTAGCAGACCTTAAGATGATACCCTAACGTTAAATATAACATTATTCCATTCTAAAAATTATGAGAAACCACAAACACTTTATTGAAAAAAAGTTACTAAATTGTGCAGAAAACTGATGATTTATTCTCTCATGACAACTTGTAGTTGCCTCTTTATATTCTGCTCAACTGTTAGATAAAGTCTTGTTCCTGATGATAACCTAGTCATTTGATTTCCACAAATACTAACCTTTAATTCTTCTAAAATTTTTAAGTAAATTGAATTTGCAAACTGGTGCAAATACTCTTTGTAGTTGATACATACAGGATCAAAGATGCAGTGATTTTAATGTGCACACAAAAATGCAACTACTGTCTCCAAAAGCAAAGTAGAAGTGCTTGTGAAAGAGAATATCATGATAATTGCCACTTGAAAAGACTCGATATTAAAAATGCAAAGTAAATGAGCCGATTTCAAGAGGCCCAGTTCACTGCGGTTTCTTGATTAAAACAACTGCAAAATATGAGGATTGCAATAGAATTTCCCAGATAATATAGCCTTAAAATTAGTTTCCACTTAAAAAATGTCTGCAGATCTGTTTTGTACTTTCATCACTGGGAAAATAAATCTCCAGTAAGCCTATCAGTATGATCAAAGGAAAGAAACACAGACTCCTGGGTGCGATCACCCTAGCTCTCCCGCAGGACTGTCTACGTTTAGCTATGACCGTGTCTTCTCAGCGAAGCTGTGTGCAGCCCACTGCCACTCTCCGACCGTATGAACAGCATGCATCTCGAAACTCCTCAGAGGATGAATAATGCAGAAAGGTTAGTGAATATTTTAACGGGTGGGGAAAATATCACAAAACAGCTCCAATCACCTACTTGCCAGATTTGCTATCCAAAGAGAGAGAAAAAGTTCAGTCTAATATAGGAGGGCACAGAGATTTCTTTTATTTCAGCTTTTATTAATTTACTCAGCAGAAATTCTCAAGTAAAGACGAGTCATGCAACATTCCATTATTGAATGCTACTCCAGTTATTTATTGCTGCAGAACAAACCACGTAAAGATGTACTTGGAAACAACCAACATTTCATTATAGTCTGGCACCGTAGGGACTGGAAATTCAGACATTACATAATGAAGCAACTTTTCTGTCTTCTGAAATACATGAGGCTTTAAGAAAGTTTAAGCGTCTCCGTGGGATTTATGTGGCTGGGCTCTGAGCCTAGCTGGAGGCTAACCTCCTTGCAACTGGCCTGTAAGCCCAAGTCTAGGACCAACATTTGCCGCCTGCAAGAAAGACAGCCCACGTAACATGGGCTTCCTCCTAGTGCAGTTGCTTTGGGTTAATCTACCTATACAACAGCTCAAGACTTCAAGAATACATATCCCATAGAAGAGAAACCAAGCATCAGCCTTATTTCACTTAATATTAGGTGCTCAAGTTGCATTAACTCACCAATGACTGGCTCAAGTGCGTCTTTCTTTGTGGAAGAACAGTATTCCATTCCATATAAATAACACCTTTTCCTAACCCGCTCTTCTGTTAATGAACATAAATGTTGTTTCCAAGGTCTAGTTACTGTAAATTGTGCTGCTATAAACATGGCTATTCATTTATCTCCTCATTTATGATGACTTTATCCTTCAAGGGAAGAGACTTAGAACCAGGGTAGCTGGGGCAAATGGAAGTATTATGCTTGGTTTTAGAGGAACCTCCACACTGATTTCTACAGTGGCTCAAAGTTCACATGATTTCCTCAATTACCTATTCTCCTGTATCGAAAGTGTGTGTATATATATATATATATATATATATATATATATATATATATATAAATGTATATACATACATATATTTGTGTGCTAATTCATTTCATTTATGCTACTCATTTCTCTTAGTACATTGCAAAACGTTTTGTGCTATTATCTGTTTCTTCTTTGCAAGACAAGATCTTTTGTGTTTGAGTGACTTCTTTAAAGATTAATGACATGCAGCATAGTAGCTATTATTATTCTCTTATTATTTTGTTATGCAGTTTTATTTATTATAAAATAAAAAAGAATGCATATCCCAGCAAATATCATGAAAACGGTATGGACTTTCATACCTTCATTATGAATCCCAGGCAGCCATCACTACCAGCCCTTCACCCATGCAGTTTTAGCACAGTCAGACCCAGAGCTGGGTGAGCTGCAGCCCCCCCCCCAGCTCGAGGATCTAAGACTCTGCTGTCATGTTGGACAGAACTCATTCTACAAGCAACATGTAAGATTTCCACACACACTGCCAGAAATTATTTTTATTTTTAGTGATTTCTTTTCTTCCCTTTCAAGATTTTGTAAACTGGCTTTCAGATGTTAGAATATCTTAGCTGCTTTCCCATGAGCCAAATTAAAATTTATATATATATATAAAATTATGTCATTTATTTGTATTTATAAAGTCAGAAATAGTAATTTTACATATCTCCTTTTGACAGATATTAATACATGCAAGTCAGAGAACCTCTCATAACCATTAGACTTTTTTTTAATCTGTGGCTTACTAATATGGAAACCTGAGGAAAATTATCTGAGTTAGAGATTGAAAAGAAAAAATAGGGTATCTATTCAATGATTGAATTCATAAGAAAAAATAGTTTCAGTTATCCTGTCTTTTGTGTTTTTCTCTTTCAAGTAGAATCCTATTGTCTTTAAATTTCTTCTTCATATGATAATAACTTTCAGCTTCTTCAAATTCATAATTTAATCAGCAAACTCAAACAGGAACACATTTATTTATAATCTAAACTTGGAAAACAAATGATATTAACTTTAAAATTGCTTCTCTGGAAAGGGTCACCAATGAAAAGTTATTTCTTCCTTTAAATGGCCAAATTAAGAAAGTACACATCCTTACTACAAGCCAGAGAGCAATTATACCACTGTCTATGATTTTCAACCCCATAATTAGCCATAAAGAGAAATGTACAAATAAAACACTGTGTTTATATTTCCCATATAAAAAGCTGTGCTGTTCAACAACAAAGACATCAAGCACCATATTTTATAAAACTGGTATTTTGTAATTATCGGACTTAGAACCTACTGTATTTTAAAAGAGAAACACCGAACCTTCCATTAGCAAGCTAAAGGAGCAGCTTTAGTTTGTAATTTCCACACTGTCCCAATTTCAGTGATTTGAATAAAATCTATTATTTACTTATAGGGTAAAACTGAGATCATGTGAAAATGAAAATTTGGCTCTAAGATTTTTTTTTCAGTAACAGATTCTAAGCACAACAGCCTTAGATGAAGAGTTTCACATGCCCTTTAACCCTGCTCTCATTTACATGAATCTTGAAAAAGGAAGACCAATGTTCTCCCAGCTTTCCTGCCTTTTCCTTCTTTCCCTTGCTCTAACAATCATCCTGTTTCTATATAAATTGGTTACATTCTCCATGTCCACACATGAGTCACACATGACGAAGTGCCCAATTATTTATTCCTTTTTTAACTAGGTGCACTGCAGGGAATCTTTTATCTCAGGGACTAAATTACTCTTGCCATATAATAGCAGTGCTCCAATTCTCCATGAAGAGTTTCCACAAAAGATCTATTTTTAAAAAGTAATATTCCCTTGGCCCGCTACTGTGTTTCTTTTTCCATGCACACACAGAAGGAACATGACAAAATGTATTTCCCGAAGAAGGTGATGACACAGCAAGGTGTGAAAATCCATTAAGGCATCTGGACAACCACCATCAGGTGCTTCCTGAAAACTCACTGGCCTGTGCTGAGGAGCCACACACATTCGCTCCTCGCAGAGAGTTCTTGCTCGCTGTGCTTGTCCCGAGCACTGCGAAGCGCGGCCTGTCCTGGATGGCGCCTCGGAAGAACTCCGTGGGTCAGTCCTGGCCACATGCACTTCAGTCATTTAGTACAATAAAGCTATCACATGGTCATGGTATTAAAGGAGACACAAAAGAACAAGAAGAGGCTCAGGGGCATGTGGAGTAGCTCAGGACGGAGAACGCATCACCCTGACAAGGGACCGTCGGGGCCGTCAGTCGCTGAGCCAGGACACAAAGACTCACAAGAGCCATCTCAGTTCTTCCAGGTCTGTCTGCAGTACGGGTTCACCGGTTTCATCCTGTCTCTCCTAGACATGAATGAATGTATTTGGTAAAGACACAATTTTCCCCTAAAGCACATCTATCAGGAATTAACTTTTCTTTAGCTTATATCACTAATCTTGTACAAAAGCAAATACTGAGTATTGCCAAATGTAGAGTATCGCATAAGACCTTTAGTTATAGGTTTTATTTTATCATGTGGTGAAAAATGCAAATGTGCACCACTATTTTTGCCTTTATCTGTTTAAAGAGAACATTTTAAGACAAACATCCATTAATAAATGTATAATATTCAAGAACTAAGTACAGCTTGCTGAACAGTGATCAATCATACTACTGACAGGCTACTAACCACGGTGTTGATGGGCACAACTAGTTTTCAAATCGGTGCCCATTTGTACTCAAATCTCAAGGGCAGTTGTTTTAGGACTTCCATTTCCTCCCATGTGTGGCCTCAGGAAAAAGAATTTGGAGAATTGCCTCTGCGATTTGGCCTATTTTCACATTTCTATCTTTTGAAATAATTTAAGAGTTCAGATTCATCATTTTAAAAACAAATAGGGAACATTGATGTTAATTTCCAAACTTGGGGGGAAATATTCAAAATTTTACTATTATTTAAAATATGAAGTTCTTAATATCACAGTCTAAATATAATAAATCAAATTTCAAATTAATTAATACATTTAAATCAATACATAATGTTTAAGTAAAAGATTGAGCTATAAAAATTACTGGGCTTTTATTTTAACTTTCAAAGACCTGAGGCTATTTAGAAATGAGAAATATATCTGCCAAAACTAAATAAAACATATAAGGAGATTAGGTATTTTTTAAAGATTTCCCTGTGTCAAAATATAAATAAGTGAAGTAAATATATGAGTCCTTATAGCATATGTCTTGAAAGACCAGATTAATCCAGTAAATCTTATGGACAACAAAACATCAAAATACTTTGAGGACTGGATCGATTATTGTAGTCATTATGAAGAATCGATTCATTAAATGGAAAATCCAATCCTTGGACGAGTAGTTGCCAAATGCAAAAAAAAAATCACAAAATCATCACCCTCTCTGCTCATCAATGAGCAGGGCTATGGTCACTTGCACCGGCTTTCCTCCTGTTTTCTGGAGTCATCAGACAAAAGTGAAATGATTCATTTTTTATAAGTGATTTTTACATTTTAAGTATCTATTTAGAAATCTCCTGGGACAAACAGAATACACTAGTGAAATCTGTTATAATTTGCCCAAAGTGGATCAGACAGAAAGATACACAGTTACATCAACAACAAGGACATCTGGGTTTTGTAAGAAGCTGTAATTTTTTTTTTCTTGTTTTCCACTTTTGGCTTGGACTTCAGCAGACAGTCATTGTCTTAGAAAGTGGCCAGAGCTCCCATGCTGACACCCCAGGACACCCAGAAGAGCTTTCACTATGGAAAGATGAAAGCCTGTGTTTAAAAGGTCTAAGATTCTAAGATTTTTTCTAAAGACCCTTTCTTTGCCTCCAGATAGACTTTCACAGATTATCTGATGCCCGAGGTTGAATTCATCATATATGCTTTAAAGAAAAAGAAAAAAAAAAGCCTATCTGGAAACGAAGTTCAAGATCTCTGTCAGACGGTGGGCCCAGGCTAGAGAAGGGACAAATTTGATTAGAAACCAATTACTGAGATTAGAAGGATAAAGTCCTCAGTGTTTTCCACCAGGGCAGCAGCTGGGCCCAAGGAGAGAGAGCAGAGAGCCCCGCAGCTGGGAGGCGGCTGTCAGCACCGCCAGAGAGGAGCACGGCCAGGCTTGTGTCCCCGCTCCCAGCGGCCCCGCCTGCGAGTCCATTAGCCCAGTCGCGCCCAGCACCACCCGGAACAGCAAAAGTTACAGAGGAAGCAAGATGCAATACTTTCGATGTGTCCGGTGATTTTCTGTTCTACCCACTGGTATTGCTATCCCTCTAAAACACAACAAAACAAAATAAAACCAGAGAATCACAACACTGAACACGAATAAAGATCAGAGACAGAGTGGACAATATATGGGAACAGGTAAGCTAAGCCCCTGAGGACTAGGCGCCAGGTTTGGCTCGGAAGCCTGGAGGTGCCATGATTAGCCACGGGGATCCACCTCGGTCCACGTTGCTAAGCCTCAGGTTCTCAGGGTTTGAAAATAGCTAATCAGAGCCAGCACGTGGGACTGTCGCAGTACCGAGATCAAGACGCCCAGGTGAACAGGACGGGAGTTATTTGTTGTAAGAATGAAATCAAGGAACGGCGTTCCACGTGAAGATGTTTCCACGGTGACTTCAGTCCTATTGACGATAGCCTTGTATGTTAGAGGAAAGGAGTTCGTAAGCAGAATGGCTGTCCAGACAGCGGACAGCGGAGCTGCCCAGCTTCCCTCTGCAGTCCCATCGTGCATCTGCATCTGTTTCCTGGACAGGGCTAGAGAGCTACAGTCGTGACTGCCACGCACCAGAGCCCAGGAGTTTGATTCTCGACATTCACAATCTCAGCAAAATGACTCAGCTCACACAGGGCCAGTCTGAACTACAAAGCAAGACCATGTCTAAAAAAAAAAATAAAGTGACTCAGCTCATGTTCACTGTCCTGCCCATCACCAGCATAACAACAGCAATGTGCTTCGTTATTCATTAAATCCAAGGCTGATAACAGCACAAATAGGAGCAAAAGAAATAACTTTAAAAGTTGCCAAGATTTCCTATTTTAACAGCGACATTCTCCTCCTAAGAACAAGATGTTAAACCAAGAAAATATGTTTTCTATGTAAAGAAATTTTATCTTTCACTGGGATCGCCCGTAAGAACAACCTCACTGCATGAAGTTATCTCTTCCAGGTGCCTGGCGTCAGGCCTCAGGACGCTGGCGGACATGGAACATCCTGGAGCCCGAAGACAGCCCGCAGGAAGCAGCGTCCAGGTCAGGGAACACAGCGCCCACCCCGTTCGCTCATCCTCTGCAGAGACGCACCCCTGATTTCCCCAGACAGCCCTTCCTGTTGTAGGACAGGGACCGCTCCTGAAATAGAACATGCTTTGGTGAGCGGAGATCTGCCTGCTTAGAACATGCCCAGACAGAGACGCATCCTCGCCCCGAGCCCAGAGGGCTCTGGGTGCCAGGACGGCTCCTCTGCAGGGTGACTGTCCCACACCGAATGGGGCTGTGTCTCCCCATGTCATCCTCTCAGAGAGAACTCGGAGCCTTCCAGAGTCCACCCGATATCTCCACCACGTTCTGTGCCCTGCATCTTGGCACTGCCCGTGTTTGCTGTTCCTGGTGGTTCAAGTTCAATGCCAAAGCCATTTGTCACCTCATTTCCTCTCCTTTCCTAGGAGGTAAAAATACTAGTCACGGCAGAGTGGGTAAACGTGGGGTGGATCGGGGGCAACAGAGACAACAGAAGAGTGCAAAGCCAGAAAGCCAGCGCGCAGGACCTCGTTCCCACCTTCGGAAATGGAATCTGAAGGAACACGGCTCCCAACAAGCCCCGCAGCCCGAGCCTTCCCGGAACTGTGTCTGCACACAGGTTTGCGGAAGTGGGAGGTCGACGGCTTCCCATCGTGCCCGGGAAGCCGCGCACAGAAGTCGTCCAGCAGCGTTGGTCCAAGGACCAAACAGGACTTGCTCCGTCTAAAATGCACCACATGTTAATTTTCTCTCTGAAGTAGCAGAAAAAGAATCACACTGTAGGAACGACACACAGTATTCCAGACGAAGTTCTGTTTTCCGTTTTATGCTGGAAATGCTCAATAATGTAGCCACTTTCCAAGGAAAGCGGAATTGAGTGTGGACACAGCGCATGGGACACCGGTGACGAGAGGTTCATCAAATCTGCACACAAGTGTAGTTTTCCCAAAAGTTTCTATAAAATATCAAGCAAGACTATATTAATTCTGTTGATGCTTCCTGAAATTTTCAATTAATTTATCCTAATTCCTTGACATCTTCACACCCTAGACCAGATACTCTTTTGTGCACGGGTTCCATTCCAGTATTTCAAACCCTAATTAAATAAGATAGGCAACGTAGTACATTTAATCCATGGTGAATCTGAGGATCCAACCCAGTCAATCTCAAATCTTTCTATTCATCATTTTACCACACTCTCCTATTAAGGTCAAAACTAGTTTTAGAGTTTAATATCAAATATATCAATCATCTTTCACAAAGATCTAGATAGCCATATTTACTTCAATTAGGCTTATGAATATGGCATGAAATCCCACAGCAACATATCCCTAATGAAAATCATTTATAGCAACCAACAATGTTTAATTATTGACAATTTCATAGTTAAAGCCAGTAATTATTTTATCTTATTTGAAAGTGAATGTTCTTTATTTAACCTTTTTCAAGTTGATAGTTGTGTTTATCTTCTGAAGTCCTAAAAGTAAGCCATTGTTCCTGTTTAAAATTCTTGGATGTATCCAACATTTCTTCAGTTCTGAGGCCTGGCACTTAACAATAGAGGGACCAGGATGCCTCTGGGATCTTAGCCCATTCTTCTCTTCTGGGTGTTTTCCTACCAATCACCTACTCTTACCTAGATATCTGATCAAAAGCTCCAATATTCTGTTTTAGTTCCTCATAAACTGTCCATTTCTTGCATTCACATCTGTCTTCCTGTTTATTCAGTTCTCTTTGTTTCGTCGCTACACTCAGGGAGGAGTACTTTGGCCTGTCTTTATTTCCTCTACCTAGCCCCTTCCCTAATTCATCCTGTTTTGCCATCTCTCCCTACCATTCTATTAAAACCGCTCTTGTAAGGTCACCCAGGACTTACTTGCCAGGTCAGTGACCTATCCAAAGGCTCCATCCTACATCTGTGTTCTGTGCCTCAGTAGACCTTTTCTATTTATTAACTGATTATTTCAGGTACTTTTACAGTAACAGAAAGCTAAATAATATATGAAGGCCTTGCATGCTGTCAGAATCTCAAGGCTCTCTTCTCCCTCTTTCCCTCCTGTCCCATTCCCCACTCCTCTTTACCTCTCTTCTCTTCCTTCTCTCTCTGTCTCTTATCCCATTTTTTTGCTCAAAGTCTTTAAGACTCACCTTTGACTCTGTCTTTATGTCATCTGCTTTTCTTACATCACCTACCGCCTGCCCCGGCTTCCAGATCAAACGTGCCAGGGACGTGCAGTTGACACCATTCCTCTACTCACTGACATTACCCAGTGTCACCATCTTCCAACACGAATCTTCTTCCACCGATCTGGGTCCCAGCTTGTTCTCTGCGCTTAGTTCCTGTCTCTTTAAATCACATCAACATGGATGGGATGTCAAGATCGCTGGATGTGATCATGCCTCTCACACGAGCATGTGGCCACTGAATACTGTACACGTGAGCACAGGTGTCCTCTCAGGCAGGCTCTCTTCTCCGCTTCCAGAGCACACAGTCATGTAGAGTTTTCTACTCATCATAGTGGCCACCACGGGGACTAATTAAAGCTAAATGCAATCAAACCCGCACTTCCGCCTTATCCTGGCTGCATCTGAAGTACTCCATGGCGACGCGTGGCCATGGTTACCACACTGGACAGGGCAGACGACGAACATTCCAACATCACAGAAAGCTCTGACACAGAGGACTCTCTTTTGATTCCTACAAGAGACCAGTAGCTTCTGAAACCATTTCTCTGCCATCACTTCACCCGGTCCTGACCCAGGGCCACACTGTTGTTAGCATTAATGTTTGAGAAAAAAAGAACATCTCAAGTGAATCCCTTCAGTAAAATTATCCCCAGATACTTTATAATATAGACAATAAACGATGCATGGGCCTTCGTCAGTATTCTGGACTAAATGTGTCTCTGCTCAAAAAAAAGAGCAAAACAAAACAAAAACACTATGTTAAATCCTCAGCCCAGTGTGAGTACAGCTAGAAATGTGGAAGTGAGGTCTCTAAAGAGCTTGAGGGGTTAAGCAAACCGAAGAGGACCGATGTCCTGAGCAGAGGGGAGGAGACGTCAAAGACGTCTCTGTACAGATATCTGAACAGAGGAAGGAAAGGCCAGGATGCCAAAGGCATATGCCCGCTGGCAGCCAGGAAGAGACCCCTCACAGGGACCAAATCCACTACCACATCGGTCATGAAGTCCTCACTCCCAGGATGGAGAAAATGGCTCTGTGTTCTCTAGATCACCCAGTCAAGGGCATTTTGCTGAGACAGCCGAGCCAGACTAACATACTCAGCTAAGTTAAGCTTACGGAGCCAGGGAGAAGTGCTGTTAGAGCTCTGCAAAATTCGCCTTCTTCCTACCAAAACCTTAGAGTCATCTTTTCTCTGATTATCTCTTAATGTAAATAGACACCCAGCAATTCTTCTGATTTTTCATACTGTTCACTCACTCACACCTTTCGCACCTCTGAAATGATGAACCTGCTGCCCCCCATCCCCTCGCCTGGGCCCCCCAAATTCTGATGTCATGGCGTGCTTTGTCTCTTGTAAAATATTTCAAGGATACGTTCATAATAAGTGATGTAAATACAGCAAGATTTTAAACTATGTGACACACATCTGTGGGCTTAGCAAGTCATCTTCTAATTGTTTGGGATGTTTGTAAAAGCTCATAATCAAACAGAGAGAAAAGCTGGCTGCAGATTTAGCTCAGTGGTTCTGGCGCCTGCCTAGCAAGTGCAAGGTCCCTGACTGGATCCCTGGTAACCACATACAACAATACCGGGCATGGTGACTCGCACCCACCAGCAGTCAGTACCACACACCACAGTGCTGGGTTTGTAGCTCACGCCTGTAATCCCAGCACTTGGAAGGCAAGGCAGGAGGATTGCCTGGACTACCTAGTGAGCTCAGGGCCAGCCTGAACTACAAAGCAAGACCCTGTCAAGAAAGAGAAAGAGTCGGGCGTGGTGGCTCACGCCTGTCATCCCAACACGCGGGAGGCAGAGACAGGAAGATTGCTGAGTTCGAGGCTTGCCTGGGCTACATAGTGAGCTGAGGGCCAGCCTGAACTACAAAGTGACATCCTGTCTCAAAAAAAAAAAAAAAAAAAAAAGAGAAAGAAAGAAAGAGAAGCAGCTAAAGCAATGAAGTTCATATTTAGCATTACCCAGTGTTTGACCTTGAGTTATTTAACTTTCTCTCCTTGTTTTTACACATCTGTAAAATTCAACTTTTAATAACCTACATAGTTCCTTGGCTGCTACAGAACCTTCCAATACTGAAACTTCTCAGAGATTTCAAGACATTTTCTGTGAGTCAACACTATCATGATCGCCCGTTTCTATCTTAGTTCAATTTTTCTTCATAAATAAGCAATGTCAGCACTAGTTCAGGAGCAAAGGGATTGATCCCTTTTTTATGGTCATGGAAGGTCAAAGAAGAGTGGACCCTGAACTTCGGGTTTCCCCACAGGACACAGAAAAATGCAGCTTCTAAATGTCAGGTAAGGACACAGCCAGGTGACCGCGAGAGGCACCGACAAGGAGAGAGGGAGGGTCAAGAGGCTGCCCGCGTCGGCTCCTGAGGCTGCTGGGCCCGTTTCCTTGGGCTGCAGGATGGAGCAGCCACGCCCAGTCCTCAGGTGTCTGCACAGAAGCGATCAGTGAATTCACCCTTCACCTGTGGGTGGGCATATTATTGCCAGGGCAAACAGTGGTAGAAACATTGACAGGAAATATCTACGTTTTGTAGAACTTTACCCTCTGAAATGATCTCCATGCCATCTTGTCTATAAAAGATTGGATTTAGACACAAACCACCAACAGCCAAAAGGGGAAAATAAGCCGTTGCCTTTCAACACCTGAAACACTCAAGAATTAAATCTGTTCACAAAATCTACCACAATGCATGGTATAAATCAGCAATCACTAACAAGAATGGCCACACACCACCCATCTCTTAGCCAATATGAAAGAATCAAATAAATGAGAACATTATATTCAGGAAAGGCTACTCTATGGATCACAATTAACTTATTAGATAAAATTGATATTTCATTTTATAATATCTTCTAAGCCAAAATTAATAAGTGAAATCACTGATATTCATAATCACTTTAAATTGACTTTGTAAATTGATTTTAATTGGTTTTATAACCAGTTTTAAACTACAACAAATTTCTATCAGAACTCATGCCTGCACTGAGTTTGGTATTAATATGGGATGATTTAGCAGTTTACAGCTTGAAAAAATTATGTGAATGTCAACTTTATAGTGTTAAGTAAAAAGAAACACATGCTTGATCATTAAGATGAAAAAAGAAGCAAAGAAGAATGCATAATAGTTAAAGAATAGTCTGAAAATATTACAAAAAGCCAACAAAGTTTTTCCTAACATCAGCCACATACTTGTGGAAAGTCTGAATTCCGTCACCCACGTAGCATGAAAACAGAGGTGGAGGTGAGTGAGGAGCTGGGGCCTGTGACCACACAACTGGTTAGCAACACACATGTTTTCTGGGACCCTGTGTGTAGCCGTTCTGGGGACATCACGAAGGGGCTGGGCACTCTTGAGGGACAGAAAACCCGAGCAGGATGTGGTGCCTGGGGTCCCAGAACTGTCGGACGATCAGAAAGAACCATTGCGAGTTTGAGTCCAGCCTGGGCAACTTAGTGAATCAGCGAGACTCCATCCCAAATTACAGAATATACCAGGCATGGGGCTGGAGCTCAGCGGGGAGGCCCTGGATTCGATCTCTAGTATTGAAAAAAAAAAGACCCTGCTCATCCAGCCAATTTTAAATGTAGACTCTAAAAACCCTGGCTCTGTGCACGTCCATCCCGTTACCTCCTTATTTTTTTCTCCGGCCCCTTCCAGGGAAACCCAGGGCCTCCTCCCAAGCTGCCCTGCCTGTGACAGCGCTAACGCCGCCAGGATGCAGTATCAACGGAAGCTCTGCTTTCCTCAGAGAAGCAAAAGTCATTATCAAGCATTGCTTAAGTCTGCTAACTCAGGCCCAGCTCCCGGCCCCACGGGCAGATTAAGGCCACTCGGCCAACTCTGAGGGGTCCAGGCCTATGACAAAGCCAGACCGTGGACATCGGGATCTCTGAGCCCTGCAGATACCCAAGCCCCAGGTTTTCAAGGTTCCCCGGTATCATTCCCAGTGACCCCGGGGGCTATCGGTCTGGAGGAGAAGATCACTGTTACTTAAGAGACACTTTTTTTGTAAATTACAATAAGCAAAATATTTATTGCTTAGTTATGAGGCTGACACAGAAGACAAAGGTGATTTTGTAGCCATCTTCAGAAAATGAGAATGAATGTAAAGCACTAAGTCAGATCATCCGCCTCAAAATGCCCCTTCTCTTGAAACTGTGGTCTCTGTGGTCTTTTTGCACATTAAGCCCAACCAGAAGCCTATCAGTGGATTATGATTTACGTGGGAGAAGGTGAGACCCAGAGCTGCTTGCTTTCCTCCCCCTCTTCGCCCGCCCTGGAAAAGGTGATTAAACAGTATATACCAGCAATTAGGTTGTGCCCTATATAGCTACTCAACTGCCCCACTTACAAGTCCAAAGTAAAAATATTTATTCTCTGGTCTGTAATATAAGATATGCCTAAGATATTAAGATAGAATCTGGATATTTCTCTATAAAAATAAAACACCGACCATAAGTCTTCAGTTGTATAAAGTCAAAACATAAAAAATAAATATTGGAGTCAAAAATTATTATGCTAGAGTCTCTGACCTTATAAATAGCCTTATTAGTGGTTAAAATCACCAGCAGCATGAGGAGACTGTTTGATTCTGTAGAAAATCATTCAACCATAAGCATAATTTGAAAATAACAAAATGGCCAAATAAGAAAAAAGACCTATTTATAGATTGCACATTTATGGATAATGACATAATGTGTACAATAGTACTTAACAGAGAGCAAAATAATATTTTAGATTCAAAACTTGAATGGAAATAATTGTTATATACTTGATTTTCTTTTAAAATACTATTTCTTCATGAATCTGTAGACCAGGACACTAAATTAGTAAGAATTAAGAAATAGGTTCTTTGCAAATTGCACGTTATGTAACTCAAATGCTATGTTCTCAAACTGACTAATATTGGGAGCAGCACAGAAAAAAGACATAAAGTCTCATGTATCGTTTTGATTTAAGAGGCCTGATAGTCACAAGGTCTGCTTGTGGTTGGGGTCAGTTAAGCACAAATACGCTATCTATGGATATAACTTGCCCTAATATGAGATTGTAAAAGTAAAATTATGACAGTGCATGCATTTCAGGAGTATGCAGATTAAAATTCATGCTGAGATATGGCACACATGTGTGGTGCAGCCACCCTGTTAGACTCCCATGTTATACCCATGTTCATCCTGATGGTCTCAAAGTGTATCCAGTAAGTAGAAAGCATCAGTAACTGTGGAAGTTTATCTGTACACAAAATTGAAATTCCTTTGTAAATATTTATTTCCAAAACTTGTCAGGAGCTTCAAAGAAGAAAAATCTTTAAGGAAAAACAATCAAGTATGAAAATAATCTACATTTATAACTTTATGATTTAGAATATTTGATTTCTCACATTGCCTGGCAACTTGAAAATTTTGACAGATTTGTCAGACTCCTATATACCAAAAACACAGTTCTGAATAGTACTGTAGGCTACAGAAAAAAATCACAGTCACAATTTTTGCTATCCAATTTGTGTGATTATAGCAACTTAAATGCTGTATAACAAATGTTCTATGCAACAGGTTTTTATCACTTACTTCTCCACAAATGCAAATATTTTATCTTTTTAAAAATTAAATAAAGTAGCTTTTACAATTTTCTTGGGTGTAATATTTCTATCACATGTTACAATACGAAGATTTACCAGAGTAAAGCAGCTATATTTTGTCTGCAATTACTGCAAATTCAAGACACTATGATTCTGTCAGGTCTATTTAGTGGTTTTAAAGAATATGATCAAAATATCTTTAAAACAATTTAAATCAAGGGTAAATTTAGTCTATTTTGTATTATACATATTTTACATGTGGTTATTTTTAATGGTGAGAAAATATAAAATTAGAAAATAATACAGTCTAACTAAAATGTTAGCAATTACAGAAGCTAAATATTTAATTAGACACAGCATTTGAAAGTTAGTATATTCTTCTAAAATACTAATGCTACTAAGTTTGTAGCACTAATATGATTTTATGAATATTACCCATAATTTTGATAAGTATACTTACTATCTAAATTATTAACATTTGATTTTCACTAATAAATTACCAATTACAGAAACATAATACATGTACTTGTAACATATCACATGACTTTGTAGCAGCTTTTTAAAAAATAAAAATTTTTCTTTATATATATTATTATATGTTACCTAATATTTATACATTGTATGTGTTCCTCTGTGCATGTACGTGTGGGGGGGGGGTACTGGAGGTTAAATGCAAGATGACACAAGTCTGGCAAGTGCTCTTCTACTGAACTATACTCCCAGCCTCATAACAAGCCCTGAGCGGGTCTCCTGATCATAGTTATTTCATAGTTAGAATTATGTTTGAAACAAAAGTAAGTGTTCAGAAAGAAGCTCAAACACAGTCTTCAAAGACAATAAGTATCATTTTAAGCTGTTTATATGCTATGGCTCATACATAGATATGTTTGTAGATTTTCCATAATCAGAGAAACACCCTATTAAACTAAGAAACTGATTCTTCTTTTTAATTTCTGCATATAACACTTGGTTTGTGAACCAAGCTAAAATCATCAGTCCTTTAAAATTGAAATTATGATGTTTAAAAATAAGTACTATGGAACAAATGCTTCCAATGGCAAAACAATAATAACAAAAACAAATCAAAACCCCGTGATAGCCAAGAAATATCCATGAGAAATCACAAACAACATATTAAATGTTATGCTTCTGAGAAAATTCATATCTATGTTTACTTTTCAAAATGAAATTTTAAAGCACTTAAGATTTTTATAACATGGCTTTGTTAACTCCTACTTTTAAAAAATATACTCCGGAAATAGTCTAGAACATAAATGTAACTTAATATCATACTTTATAGCTGTGATGATATAAACATCAAGTTAAGAATTCAGGTCAAGGAGAAAAGTTATTTTTAATATATTTATGTGGACATTTCAACAAAGATTAACTTGACATACTTTTTTGAAATTATGTTGCAGTCTATTGATGACAAGACTATCTTTGAAATGCTGAATTATGCAAACTGAAATTACTAGAAATTTCTACAAGAGCCTATATCCAAAGCAGCAGGTAAGTTCAAATCTATTTCAAGATCCTACTCTTGAACATAAAGATGCTGAAACTTCAACACTTCTGGTGGAATTCTCAAAAGCAGTGGTCATATTATGTTTTCAGTCCAGCATATCTTATCAAATGAGTAACTATATCATAAATACATTAGCCTTCAGTATTAATTCCTATCAGTCACACTTGACTTTAATTCTCAGACATAAGTTACATTGGTATAGTTTAAAAAATAGATAGGAAGTTTAAGATCTACTTATTGAGTGAAGGCAGTTTAAGATCTACTTATTGAGTGAAACAGCATTTTCAGTGTCATAAACTCAGAGTTAATGTTTTCAAAGACGTATGTTTCTCGTCTTAAGGAATGATGATAAAGCAAGGTCAGATTGAGTTTAGCTTCACTTTCAAAAGCACAAACTAACCCAAAACAAACAAGGCTGTGAAACGGTGTCCATTAGGAGTAAATATCCCCTAGTCCGGTTCTCTCGTCAAAGTGTCACTGATCTGCTGTGTGGTGCCTGGGATTGTACTTTCCACAGGAGGTGAGGGGCAGTTGCTCTGCTGTTTGGCAGGGAGGGGAAGCAGGAAAGGGAAAAGAAGAGAGTGTGGATCTTTTTTCCTCAGAAAGGTCAAGACTGTTTTGTTTAAGCAATTATCCTGGGGGAAAATGCTGAAGCTTACGGAGATTCTCTCGTCATTTCTTGCCACTGCAGCTTCGTGAGTGCGTAGCCCCGTTCAGCACCTCGGACAGCGGCACCTCGCCTGGCCTTCCACCTAGCTAGACTGTAAATTAGGAAGCCTTTTGGTAAACGTTCATCATTAGCTTCTGAGCTTTGCCATTTAGTGTTTCCGAAGAGCCTACTGAAAAATCCAAATTACATAAGGTATCTGTCTAATAAATAACCTAACCTTGCTATCGCTGGACAACTCATTACAACTTTTGGCTCGTCTCAGATCAATAATGACATCAGTGTCTAAGGAAAACCGGAAACTTAAGGAAAGGACAGATCCTGAGCTAGGCCTGCAGATGTTCAGTAAAGCAAAAGTGAGCCCCCCAAAACCTGTGCTATTTGTTGTTTTTCCTGCAGAAGCAACTGCACCTTCCCTTGGCCCTCGGGCTCATCAGTTTCCCGAAGTGACCCCTGGAGGAGGCTCAGTGCAGGGCGCACCCCAAGCCCACAACCCACCTCCGACTCTCCTGGCTGCCTGTGGCCCCCACCGCCCCCTCCTGCCATTCCACTGGTTTTAGCAGCGACATAGAACCGAGCTCCGGCCCACAGCCCAGCCGTGAAAACCACAAAGCCGCCACTGTTATCTCCGAAGGCCAGGGCTCCCCTGGCTTCCCAAGGATTCGCGTCCGAAGGGAGCGACCGCGTCCATCCCCAGGGCGCCAGGGACTGCGCCCCAGCGGTGAGCGGGCCGCGGCCGAGCCAGAGAGCCATCCGCCCGAGTAGCCAAGCCAGAGCCAAGGAACAAATAAATAAGAAGCCAGTAGATGAAACGGAAACACAGGCAGACAGACACCTCGACCCAGCAGAGAGAGAAAGGCGCAGGGCAGGGACGGAGGCCCCGTCCGCTCCTACCTTGCAGTCTTCGGGACACGACTTCACCGAGTACTCCTGCGACTGCAAGTACTTATGGAGCACGCTCTCGAACTCCTCGTACTTCTCCCGGGCGTGGTGGTCGTAGTCCTGGTACGCTTCCACGCACTGCCGGCATGTGGCTGGCTCCCCGCCCTCCGTGAGCACCACATCCAGACTGCAGTTCAAAGTGTTGGGGCTGGACAGCCCCGAGAACAGCTCCCAAAGTGTGTAGGAATTACAAAACGAAAGGTAAAAATCCGACAAGTTCCAGAGCGGGGCCGCCCGCTGGCCCCCGGGCCGCCGCTCCTGCTCCCCCCGGGCCGCCGCCCCTCGGCTCCAGTTCCTGGCGCACACGGCGTCCGCGCTGTCCACCGTGAAGCACTGGCCCGAGGACGCGCCCTGGGGGTAGCAAGTCTCCAGGCGCCACGCGGGCTTGGCAGAGTTTCCTAGAAAAAGCGGCTTACTCCGGGGGCTCCTGCCTCGGCCGCCGCCGCCGCCGCCGCCCGGGGAAGGGGGCAGGGTGGGGGACGCGGAGGCGGAGAGGAGCCGGTGCGCCTGGGCGGCGGGCGCGGGCTCCCCCATGCCGGCCGGGAGCGCAGGCCAGGAGGGCTCCTGCTGCCGCGGGCGCTGGCGCTGCTGCTGCCGCTGCTGCTGCCGCTGCTGCTGCTGGTGATGCTCCTTGTCCCGGGTGCGGGTCAGTTTGGCCTCGGCGCAGAACCACAAGTGATCAGAGAGCAAGACTGTGAAGAACAGGAGGGATGCCAGAGACAGTCGCCATTTCTGCGCCCTCTCGGAGTCGATGAACGGTTTCTCGTTCTCCCGGGGTGCCGCCAACCAGATTTTTAAGCCGTCGTCATACTGCCGACACATCCAGGCACCGCTGGTCATATTTTGGGACCGCACAGCCCTGGCCGTCTCCACCGTGAGGGCGCCTGGGTCGGGCCGCCACAATATGCATTGACTTCGAGGGTTGGGTTTCCTTATTCCCCTCCTCCCCTTTCTTCTCTCTCTCTCTCCCTCTCTCCCTCTGTCTCTCTCTCTCCCTCTCTCTCTCTCTCCCTCTCTCTCCCTCTCCCTCTCCCTCTCCCTCTGTCTCTCTCCCTCTCTCTCTGTCTCTCGCTCCTCTCTTTTTCCCTACATAAATATTACCAGGCTTTGGAGGAAGATCTGACTTGCTCCGACCTAATCATCAGCCGACCCCATCTTCTGTGGAGTGGGGAAAAATAATGCGGGGAGAGAGAGAGAGACTGAGAGGGAGAGAGAGAGGCGGAGGCTGGTGCCGGCCGGTGCTGAGGCTGAGGCAGGACGGTGATGGTGGAGGCGCTGGCCGAGCTGCGCTCTCACCCCGGCATCGTCAGCGCGCGGGTCCCCATGGCCCCGCCGAGCGCAGCCCGCTGTCCCCCGCCAGGGCCACGCCGCGATCTCCGCTGCCCACTGGCGGCGCCCCGAGCGCCTGCTCTCCTCTCCTCTCCTCCCCTCGCCGCCGCCGCCGCCGCCGCCGCCGCCGCCGGCGCCTCCTCCTCTTCCTCCTCCTTCCTCGCCGCTCCGCGCTCCTCCGCCTCCCGCCCTACTCGGCGCGCGCCGGGTCCCGAGCCTGGGCCGCCGCGGGCCGGGCCGTCCCCACCCGCCGCCTGGGCCCGCGCGCGCCGCCCCCCGCCGCCGCCCCCGGACCTCGGGCCCGCGAAGCCTGCGCCGGGCCGCCCGGGCGCGCAGGCATCTTCAGCCGGCTAAGTTGCCGCCGCCATCTTCGTCCTGGAGAGCCACTTTTTGGGGGGAGCGGGGATTTTGCGTCATCTCCTCCGGCGCCCGGCTCGCTCCATCCTGGCGCAGTGGCGAGGGGCGCGGGCGGGGACGCACAGGGGCCCCGGATCCACAAGGACAGGGAAGCGCCGGCACACACAGGCGCCCCGACACACACACGGACACGGACGCCCAATGCACACAGACACGCCAGTTAGCACTGACACCCCAGCGCACTCAGACACGCACCCCGGTGTACACAGGGCGCCCCATATGCACGGGCGCTCCAAGGCGCACACAGACACTCCATTACACACAGACACAACACACAGCCGCGCTCCGACACACAGACGCCTCAGCGTCCACTCCAGTACGCACAGGCGCCCCAACACGGGGGCACCCCGGGCGCCCAGACACGCCCAGGACGCCGCTGGCAGACACCCGCCCGGGAGCCCTGGCTGGGGATCCTGCGTCTCTTGTGCTCCCCGGGGTTATTTTCTTTAATCCTTGGGGGAGTAGGGTGCGGGGCGCCCTCTCCGGAGCGACCTGCGCTGGAGGCACCCTGGCTAGCTAGGGGATGGGATGTTCGCTGCCTCCGGCTGTGCCTCAGTTTCCCCACCCACTGGAGAGCAGCGACCGCTGCCCGGTCCGGGCATTTGCTCTCTGGCGGCGCTGCGTAGAGAGCCGGGCGCGTCCGGGCCTGTGCGTCCCGCGCGGGGCGACACGGCAGCTGCCCGCACCCTGCAGCCCGCGCAGGTCTGCGCCGCCGTGTCTTCCGCGCCCCGCGAGGCGGACGGGGCGACAGAGCCACGCCGCCGGTCTGCGCCGGGCCGGGCCCCGGGGCGTTCTCGGACCGCGAGCCCCGCCAGCTCCTCGGCGCGGGCACTTCCGCAGCGCCCAGCCGCCCGCGCCGAGCCTGCAGGCTGCAGCCCGGGGCTCTGGTGCCCCTTAGCGTCGGCTGTCGGAGTTCCGAGCGAGCGAGCGAGCGACGCTGGGAAAACCCGGGCTCCCGGCTTCCACCGGAGCGGGTCAGAGCGGTCGGCGCCGTGGGCGAGGTCCGGTCCGCTCAGAGGCCCTGTGCGCGCAGCCGTGGGGCCCACCGCGACGAGGACGCCACGCAGGCCACATGCAGCTGGGCGGGGCCGGGGCCCGGGCGTCCGGGCCAGTCTTGCTGCTCGAGCCACGCGGTGCAGCTCTGTCTTCTAGACCCTCGCCCTTGCTGGGGACGCCAGGAGGCCTCGCCCAGGACCTCGTTCTGAGTCCACGGGGCTGCAGAAACCAGTGGCGTGGAGCGCCCGCGTCCTCGTTCCTTGCGGAGATGCTGCGGGCGTGTGGAGAGCTGGGACGCTCCGGGACGTAGACAAGATTCGACCACCTGGTCCTTTCCTTGGCCCGGCGGGCAGAGGCTGACTCCACCCGCAAGAACTCGAATTCTGAAACACCACAGGTAATGGCTGCTGAAGAGCTGGGTCCCATTTGATGTGTTTTCTGCCATCGTGCAAGTGCTATGCAAATATTTTAGAAAAAAATAGTAAAGTGCTAAAAAGCACAATAATATTCAAGTGAGACACAGGGCCCAGAGTCCCGGGTACCGGCACCGGAGGCCAGAGGGCGCCCAGGACCTCTGAGCCACACAGGCCGGCAGAGCAGGACCTGGTGCGCAGAACCACGAGGCACCCAAACGTTCAACAGCTGAGCTACTCCCTTTCTCGGGAAGCCTCCGACACATCCCTTCAGGCACTAACCCCGCCTTCGGTGACCCTGCTGCCGCTGCTCTGAAGGACTGACGTCCATAGCGTTCCTCTCTGTGACTGTTGGCCAACAGCCTCCAGCGGCGCCTGGGCAGAGTCGGAAATGCGCAAAACTAGCGACGGCGCGGCCTGGTGGCGGCCTCTTCTTATTCTCGGTCACTGAGCCGGGACGAGAAGTGAGAGTGGAGGAAGCACGTGCAAATCTCAAGTCCAGAACCGGAACGAGGGGAAGAAGGGGCGGGAGCTGTGACTGACCTCCTGTTGAGCTCTCTACCTAAGCTGCCCTGGTGAAGATCCCACTGACGTCTACGCTCCGTGAAGACAGAAGCGTCCCACCGCTTGCTCCTTAGTGAGCTGGGCCCTGCCTGCACCTAGTGCTTCTAGGGACGTTTTAAAATAAGGCAGTTTTGGGGAGCAGGTGGGACCATCACCTCTACCCCTGCCAGCCCCCAGTGCTCTGGAGCGTCCCCGGGAGCCACAGGGAAGCGATCCTGTCCGACCTCCTGGTGCCCAGGGGAGAGCAGAAAGCCAGCTGGGGTGGCTGGAACTTCGCAGGAGCCAGCCACCCCCACTCAGATCTTCGGCGGGAGGGGGCTGCGCCAGAGCTCCTGGGAGGGTTGAGGCGCTCAGGACTCGGCCCCCGGAGGGGCCTGCAGAAGAGGACCCCCGGGAACGCACCCTGTGCCCCTCAAGGGGCAGGTGCAGCCCAGGGAGCCGGGCTCAGTCTCCATTCTGAAGACACCACAGAGAAAGCAAAGGAAAGCGCTGTTTCTCTCGAAAGCACCTTGGGTTCATTAAAGAAATTTTATTGTGATTTGAATATTCCTTTCATGAACATCATGGCTCACTAAAATCAAAATGGAAAAGATGTACAGAGAAAGTGTGAACCAGCTTAGTAAATGTTGACTCTTGCTAGCTTATCAATCAAAATCCTGCACAGTGGGAAAGAAAGGAAATATCTCGGCTGCATGTAGGTTTCATTTGTCAGAGAAGCAAGCTGTAGCGTCTGGAAACTCCCACGCAGGTTTTACCTGGGAGTGTCACGAGTGGCAGGGAGAAGCCCGTAGCTCTGGCTGTCTCGGAAGACGGCTGCGGGGCGGAGAGCTGAGACTCCGGGGCCAGGACGCGCTCTGTGGGAGGACACTCATCACCCGTGTCTGCACCCTGTCGCCCGTGCTCACTCGCTGCGAAGGCTTCAAGTTCCTGAGTGCCCGGATGGTGCCTGTGTACAAGACAGTCTGTGTTTTCGCGCTACTTCAATGGGCAAATTCCTTATGATCGGGAAGAACAATGGGCTTCATCTGCCTCGGTCCTTAGACTTAACATCTGCCAAATAATTTCATCACAGGAAGTATTCCAATCAAGAAACACCTAGGAGTCTAAAGAAGACCACAGCTTCAGCATGTCTGCTCCGTAAATAAAATAAATCTTTGTGTTCACTGGGGTATGTTCGGGCCGCATCACAGGCCACCCTGGCTGTGCTCTCACGGGCAGTGCATAAGCCTCACGCTGGTACAGACCCCACCTGCACCCACGCTGGCCTAGAAAAGGGGCTGCAGACATGTGCTCAGAACTCATGGATCACGGGGACACTCTGAACCAGCATGGCTACAATTTTTAAACAAGAATTGAATAGATCTCAGTTATGTAAATACTGTATCTTTTCTCTGCTATGAGAACCTGTAGATGTAAATGAGTTCTAGAATGTATGATAGATTTTGTAAAATAGGAAATATTCAAAGGGGATGTGGTGGGGGAACGTAATGGGGGAAGGAATAAATATGATTTGGAAAGAAAAAGAAATAGCATGTATATAAGGGGTGGGAGTTCTGGGTGGGTTGGGATATAGGTTAAAACGAGAATTAACTTCTGTCATATACTGGTACAAATTCCCCAATGTTGAGTGTGATTGTGAGCTGCATATAAAATATACCAATAAAGAATTCAATTTAAAAAAAGAACTGAAGCATGAAGATCTAATAAGAATATGTTAGTTTAGGGCTGGGGATTTAGCGCAAGTGGTACCGCGCCAAACTTGGATGCACAAGGGCCCAAGTTCAATCCCCAGTACCGCAAAAAAAAAAAACCAAAAAAGAATATGTTAGTTTAGGCCAAATATTTAGCTCAGTGGTTCTGGCGCCTGCCTCGCAAGCACAAGGTCCTGAGTTCGATCCCAGTAACCACATACAACGGTGCTGGGCATGGTGCCTCACGCCTGTCATCCCAGCACTCGGGAGGCAGAGGCAGCAGGATTGCTGAGTTCGAGGCTTGCCTGGGCTATGTAGTGAGCTCAGGGTCAGCCTGAACTACAAAGCGAGAACCTGTCTTAAAAAAAAAAAAAAAAAAGAATATGTTAGTTTATTTACAAAGAAATGAAAGCTTATAAGGCCATCACAGTGTGCTCATGGAAAGCTCTCCTGAAGACAAAAGTAGATTTTTGGTTAGCAAGCTGGCAAGTGAACCCGGGTCACTGCAGCCTGGATGCTGCCCGCACGTGGCTGGGCCGGGCAGGGGAGCTAAAGCTTCCCCTCTGTGTGTGGACCAGCCGTGGCCTGCAGCTCAGCGATTTGCTGCCTGTGGTGAGCCCGTAGTAAACGGGAGTCTTTCTCAATATAAGTGGGTTGAGATGTAAGAAAATTACACTTTTTATGAGAGGAGGTGTGGAGAGCTGCGATGTACCGCACCCCTAAGATGGCGCCGGTTTCCGCCTTCCGCCAATCTGCTGGCGAGCGCTCTCCGTGGTAAACAAGTCCTTATTTGGCTGTGCTTGCTTCGGGTGCCTGTTTCCGCATTAGAGTAGCCTATCTGCTTTGCCCACGTGGCCCACTGAGATTGGCTGGCCTAAGGGTACTTAAGCCTGTGGGCGTTTCTCCCCGGGGTCAGAAGATGTTTCAAGGTTCCTGAATAAACTGCTTGAGGAAGAACTCTCACGGGGTCGTGTCTTCCTTGCTGGTCAAGGCGGACGCGACAAGGAGGGATGTACACGTTACATACTACATACACAAGGGGCTCGACAGATGGCTGGGAAAGGGAAGGAGGAAAGGAAAAAGGATGAAAAAAGGAATTAAGACGCACATGTTCCAATTCCTCACAAGGACTGTAAATGTTACCATCCATACATCATAATTCCACCCGGAAAACGTTGCATGGCCTGTGTTCCCTCTGTCCACAGCAATGGCCCTGCCGGAAAGGGTGGGCAAATGAGGACCCATGCTCTAAATAGCTAGGGTGGTTTTAAGATGTATGTGCAGGAGAATCCACTGTTTTAATCCACATGTTTATGATTAAGATTTAGCACACACAACATTAGCATGCAGGCATTTTTTCATAAAATGCTGGTATAAAACCATACACATTGTTATAAATCTACATCTTCATCATCCTCATGGAAATTACTTGATATCTGCCCAGGCTGGTGCCAGGAGTGTGTGCACACATATCCAGCTTTGCGAACAGGAAAGCCGAAGAGGAAACACCTTTCTAGCAAGACACACAGGGCAGGACTCATACGTGGAAGCGACAGAAGCTACCTGAAAGAAGGGCTAGTTTACTGGAGGAAATTACTCCTGAGCGAAGAGGCTGCCTTCCAGCTGAGTCCTTACAAAGTCCCTCATATTCTGGAAGGCTTTCTGTATTTTATTTCAAACTCTTTTCCAGGAGACTCATTTTCCTAAAATAGCTTTCACCAGTGCCAGTTTTAGAGACATTGGCAAATAACATTTTTAAAAAGGAACCAGATTTAGGAATTGTTTTGAGGGGAGTGATTTCTCAATAGCAAGTCCAAGGAATGACAAAAATTATACAGTGAATATTTAGGTTGAAAAGTATCATAGCAAGAGATACATGGCCATGAATCTCCCTCAAAATCCTCCCCGCACTTCAGACTCTCCCCTGCCTCTGTCCGAAGCGGCACCGGCAGTCCCTTTCCTGAGTGTCGTCCACAGGTGTGATGAGAAATACGGCCAACGCTGCTTTACTTGGTGTGTTTTGAAAACAGGGCTCGGAGCCCCCCCCCCCCCGGGGAAAGGCAGGCTCCAGAAACATTTGGGGTGTGCTCGCCCCACCGTGCCCCGGACCTGACTCCGTGGGCGGCAGCTCTCCCCCGAGGTCCAGACGACCGTGAGGCGAACACTGTGAATCAGCTCAGGACGTGCAGGCCGCCGCGTCGGCTCCGACGAGCTTCAGAAAGGCTCGAGAAGCAGCGCTCAGCGCGTGCCAAGGGAAGAGGGTGTTTGAGGTGGAGCCATAACAGTGTGTCTTTTAAGGTAGTATCTTTACATATGAGGCTTCACTGTGTATTTCAACCAACCTCACAAGTTTTAAAGTTTGAATAAGAATTCTATAAATCATGACAGGAGGCAATATAAAAAATACTTGTGCAGCAGGGATCAGTAGTATACATTCCAGGGCCATTAACATCAGGGGGAGAAGGACAGTCTCACCACTGTCCGGGGGCTTCTCTGGTCTGACTCCAACCTTCCCAGCAGCGTCAGCGGGAAAGGGGCCCGTGTCTCCGAGATGCCCACAGCAGAGCAGCGCGGGGCCCTGGCCAAGGGGTGTCGCGGGCCGGCGATGGTCCCGCTGTGGGAGACGCAGGAGCAGGTGCGTTTCTATAAACAGGGAGGGGGAGGGGCAGAGGAAGAAAACAAATCCAGGTGGGCTGTGCGCACCTGTGTCTCCCGCGTGAGCGACCCTTACGCACCGAAGATACGTCCACGAACGTAACCTCATCGCCTGATACTGGAGAGAGCAGGAAGGACACTTAAAGATAAATATATCACCTTACATGCTACTTTTAATGCATGTGTCTAAATTAATACACGAAATGCTTTGAATGGGCTTCTGGCTATTTAATTTTGTCTTTAAATTCTGTAAGAATAAATATTATAGAAACCTTCTTGGGATAAATTTCTGACATCCAAAGGGATGAACTTCACGCATGTGGTATATGGGTCTGCTCATATTTGAGTGTATATTTAGACTAATCAAGTTGCAAGTGAAAAGTTATTTCTGCGTGTTTGTTTGTTTTTAGCAGAACCTCTCAAGTTAGAGTTGACCTGGAAGCCTCGCGAGACCCCGGAGTGGAGCCGCGCTGAGGTCCGCTGTGGCAGAACGCGCCCCTCCCCACGCCGCACGCACGGCAGGACCCAGACTCGGGGAGGAGGGTCTTCGTCCCGCTCCCACGCCGTGTCCCTCTCTGCCTCTCACCCTCCGCCTCTCTGTCTCTGTTTCTCCGTGCCTCTTTCGGTTTCTCCCTCTGTCTCTCGCTCTCTGTCTCTCCTTCTCCGAGTCTGTCTACCAGTCTGTCTGTCTGTCTGTCTCTAGCTCTCATCTCCACCCCCCCCCACCTGGAAGTCACCGTCTTGCTCCCCAGTGCTCCTCCCCCCGGTGCTCCGGCTCAGCACAGATGAAACACCATGGCGCTCAGTGACCAGGGCCCAGGCGCTCAGAAACTGTGAGCCCCAACAAATCTCTCCTCCTTTAAGTTGCTTATTTTTCAGGACTTTTGTTACTGCAATAGAAAGCTGACTGATAGAGATGGTGGACAAAGGATCTAAACACATTTTAATGATGCAATAATTAATTCAGTGGGTACATGAACCAAGAAAGGGCAACCAGTAGCAAAAAACAAACTAAAGAAAACAGAAGAAATATCTATAACATTTTAGGGTCTGATAAAGACATTAAGTATAAAAATAAGAAATTTTAAAAGCGAAGAGTGGGTACAATTACATAATTAAGAAAATTTAAAAAACTGATGGAAAGGAAATTCATGAAATCATGTATCTTTTTTCTTTGACAAAATGTGCACATACAATAATGGGAGAGGGCTCATGCATTCAAGGAGTTGAGATGCATATTGTAAACTCATTAGCTTCTACTGATACACAAATCTTCCACAAGCACATAAAGATAAGAGGTTCGAACTCCAAGGCACTGCGGAGCGTGCATCCATCCATCCACTCACTGTGAAACCTTGCGCATTGTGTGACCACTAAGTGCTAGGTGAATGTTGCCATCCGCTTAACTCAAGGGGAAAAAAAGCAAATGTGCTTCTTTGTCCAAATGGATACTTACGGTTTGAAACGGGTGAAAGAAAATGCAACGTAAGATCATGGGAAACTCATCATCACTGGAGAACAAGTATGCAGCACTCTGGTCTGCTGTGCCAACTTCTCTTCGATCCTTAAGTCTTCCGTGGCACATTATTTTCCCCTCCCTTCCTGGATTATTGCAGGCAGAGCTAGTGACGTCTGAGTTGATCTAACAAACCCGTGCTGAGTAGCTACTCTGTGCTTGTGTAGGCACAGCCGTGTGTGCACGCCCTCGGCACCCTTTGAACACAGTGGCAACTTGGCCACTGAGAGTTTCCTCCTTGGTGTGTGAACGACACTGAGCGCAGCAGTGATTCTCACCCATCTCAGAGCGAAGGACTCTTTGCGCTTCTGACAACAGCTCTGCGGTCTCCTGGAAATAACCCTATGTGTTCAGCACTCAGCATGTTCCGTAATTTTTAGACATCCCAAAAACCGGTTTGGGGCCCTCCTGTCATACTCCTAGGGCTCACAGTAACCCCCAGTCTCTGCAGATGTTCCTGAGCACTGGTTCTGTCTGTTTACCCACTGCCTGTTTTCCTTTGTTGTAGGCCCCTCTTGGACAGTGTGTCTTTTTGTATTTAAAGTAGCTGACAGAGTGACGTGAAGTGTCAGTGCTTACTGAGTGGAAGAAGACATGTGCAAAACACAACTCAGTGGAATCTCCTGTATCTTTTTCTCTGCTAGTTACATATCCTGCTTCTCATCCAAATCCTGGAAAACCATAGCTGCACATAGGCTGCTTTTTCTCCTCTACAAACAAGACAGCTTCTATCAATTAGGTCTGTTTTATTTACAAGCCAGGGAAAACCTACTCAAAATAAATTTGATTCAAGTGAAGGAAATATATTGCCTTTTATTATCAAAATTCCCAAGAACATAATTGGCTTCACATTCATCTGTAAGTTTTTGTTTTTGTTTTTGTTTTTGTTTTGAGATAGGGTCTCGCTTTGTAGTTCAGATTGGCCCTGAGCTCACTATGGAGCCCAGGCAAGCCTCGAACTCAGCAGTCCTCCTGTCTCTGCCTCCCAAGTGCTGGGATGACAGGCGTGAGCCACCACACCCCACACTGTGGTATGTGGTATTGATGGCTGGTGGGCGTGAGTCACCATGCCCAGCATTGTATGTGGTTACCGGGGATCGAACTCAGGACCTTGTGCTTGCAAGACAGGTGCTGGAACTACTGAGCTAAATCTCTGGCCCTCATCTGTGATCCTCTGAGTCTGGCTTTCACTGTCCGAGTTTCATTCTTAAGGTTTACCTAATGCTACGTGGTGATCCAAAGTGAAGGTACATCCCCAGAACTGAGATTCCTGGCTCCTGTTCTGGCTGTGCTTGACCCCCTCAGCATGGAAGATAAGGGGGAATATGCCCAGAGTGGAGCCTGGAGCAGATGTGGACTCAGAAAGCTCAGGAGTGACCTTCTCATTCCAGGAACCAGCAGGGCTGAAAAGAGACCCCGAGATAAAGTCAGGGTGCTGTGACCAGAAGAAAGTAGCTATGAGAAGGAAGAAAGAGCAGCCACTCAGACTCCAGTTCTAGGATCTGTGGTGGACAGACCATGATGCTGGATTCGGACACGCCGTTTTGGCTACTGGCCACAGAGGATGAACAACTTGCCTGACCACACTCAAACACACCTAGTACCACAGGGGAGACATCACCATTTCCAGGGTTGCGAGAGGGGCTGGCTTCTGCTGGGGGAGCTGGTGAGGACCGTCTGTCTCTGTGTAGCTGTGCAGGGACTAGAAGAAGCCCAAGACCACGTGCTGCTCTTCAGGAATCTGTCCGTTCTTGGGGACACAGGGCAGTGTCGCAGCTAAGCCACGGGGCTGCAGGTGGGCAGTGCCTTGGACCTGCTGAGAGGAGACTGGTGAACACCTCGGGCATTCAGGACAGAGCCTCGGGCACCAAGGAAACGAAGGAGAATTAGAAACAAAGCAAGCCAACGTAGGATCTGAAGCCTTACTCGCCTTTGAAGCACTCTTCCCTACCCGAGCTGGCTACCTACTGCAGAATTCAACCTCTGATGGGGGATACAACATCACCCAGATTCCCAAATTACCTGTACAAGGGTCCATAGTAATGTTTGCAATGTAATAAAAATGCTCAAGCGTATCAGAAGACGGCATGATCGATTTCCAGAGAAAAACCAAACAATAGAAACAGATGTGCAGGACATCTAGAAATTGGTGCAGCTGAGCATGGAATTTAAAATGAATTTTAATTAATGTCATTGGTGTTGGCTTATAGCTAGATGTTCCTCCAAACCCTCATGCACTCATAGGACCATGGTTGTGTGTTGCTGGGGTTAAGGACATAGGACACCAGATTTGTCCACTGATTGGCTTCGCATAGCTCTAGATGTGGTTCTCTGGATTTACTGAAGGCAAAGGCTCCACCCCGGATGTGAGGGCCACCAACCAATAGACTTGGAGTATGGATGAAGCATAAGGGACAGGCGCCCAGTTCCCTTGGGGGGGGCACAGATCGGGGACCATGTGGCTCCTGCAGGCCCTGCCCCAGATGTGAGCCCCAGGATGGGATAAAATTGCTGATTGCAATTGCACTCTGTAAATTCTTGTCAGTTCCTTGGGATTTGGAAAGAAAATACCCAATGTCATACCTAGTGAAAGTAATAGGCTTCCCATTCCATCCAAGAAAAACAGACTTTCCTCGAAATTTTCTCAGAAAAAGGAAACTAAGAAAGCCTTAGAGTTCACAGACTCTCGGGAAAATGAAGAAAAACCATCTGACTATAGAGGATCAGAAATTGGCCAAGTTGTCCCTGCAGCGCAGTCCTCGGCTGTCACCTGTGAGAAAAGACAAAACTTCAAGGTACAGACTACAGATGTGTGTGGGGCTGAGTAATCCGGGGCGGCCTTGTTATCTTAACAGTATACTGCAGGTATTGCAGTTTTGTCCCGGTTCTAACTCTGGAGTAAAGCACTTATTTATTTCAAAGAAGAACAAACCACTAAAGGATGAAGTTAATCACGAAGACAAGGGAAACTGCAAAGAAGATTCTTTGGCAAGCTATGAACCTCGATGCAGTTTACCGCCCTTAATCATTTCAGTTGAACAGCTTTGGGCGCGTTTCCTCCTAAATCCAGAGAAATACACTGACGAGCATGTTGCTCAGCTGAAAGGACTGTTTAACACACTCCCGAGCTCGGCCGGGTGCACGAAGGGAACCTGCAGCACGATGCACAGGGAGGATTACGGTGCACTTTGGGAAACACTCAAGAAACACGCCAACTCCTAAAAAGCGAAGTAAAAAAAAATGTGGCAGAATTATCTACAAAGGTAAGAGAAAAACCTCATCAGAAAGAGGAAGGGAGTAGAATTAATAGCATGGAAATGGGCAATATGACGATTTCTGAGGACTATAAAGAAAAACCTCTAAAAGGGGATGGGCAAAGAAAAAGTGACACCGAGTTTGGTAGCATGAAGAAAAAAGTCAAAGTTTCCAAGGAACAGCAGTCATTGGACGAGAACCAGAGACTAACTAGATAGAGAAGAAAGGCTGCTGGGGTGCACCGGAGAGGCCCCCTAGAGTGATCCCCAAGTGTGTTTCTGAAAATAGGAGAACGAGACCCTCTCAGAAGAAATCAAGAGTTGAAATAAACTGGTTGAAGTCTTCAGCAAAGCAACCCAGCATTCTTTCAAACTTCAGTAGTCTGTGGCAACTAAAAACAAACCAAGGATCCAAAGTACAATATGAGGAAAACAAGCACGATCTTGAAGAGGACTTTGGGAAGTACAAAAGTAATAATGCCACTAATGATTGTGGACCTGAATCTACAGGAAATATCAAACCTATAGATGTTAGTGAAGTTAATCCCATCAACAAAGGTGCCTCCATCGCAAGAAGAGCACAGACTGACGGCACCGCAGACGGCGCGTTCCGAGCCGGTACTGCCCTCGCGGAACGTCAAGGGGTTTTGGAATGAATTTCTAGCATCTTTTCTCGCCAGTACGCCAGACTGTGAGGAGTGCAAGGGCCTGGTCTCACTCCACAGCCCGAGGCAGCCTCCTGAGACGCAAACTCTGACGATCGTGGCGGTGGCATTCTCTTGTGTGCCCACCTCAGGGGTGGTACAGCAGGCATGCGGCTATTTGGGCAGCCACTTCCTCGCCCATGTTCCCACAGTTTGCTTTGCGGGCAAACAGGGTCCTTTCTCTCACACGCTGTGGTACAGAACAACGACTAGGGCTTGGCACACTGAGAATAGTTCTCTCCTCTCTCCAAGCGAGGCCCGAGATGGCCCCGAGTCACCTCGGAGTCAAGGAGGCACTGCAGGGCTCTGGCTGGGCCTGTTCTGCAGCCCCACTGCCAACGTCACCTTGGGTGAGCCTGAGAACACATCAGAGGCGGCAGAGGGCAGGGCCAGGGGCAGGTGGGGCCGGGGAGCCCCCTGATCCAGCCTGTCCAGAAGCCACTGCCTGCCCTTGGTGTTTTAATTCTAGGAGCCATAAAGTCCCATGCATACACCAGGATTTTGGATGGAGCAGGAGGCCCTCAGCAAACCTGAGTTTGACTTGCAGCTTCGTGAAGTCAGCTGAGCTGAGGTCTCAAGCAGACCACGCCCTAAACCGAAATGCTGGGCCCTGGGTGCCCAGCACCCCATGGGAATAGACTTAGGCTGTGCCTGGGGCAAGGCAAGCATTGAGACGTTTTCAGAAAAACATCCGGAAATGCCAGAGGTTAGCAGGGACAGCCCGCCACACCCCGTGAGTGAGGCTCACTCTTCCAGCAGGGACCACGCCACCCTTAGCCCGTGAGTGAGCGCACGTGTGGACGCTGCAGGCCAGCACCCTGCATGGTTAGAAAAGCTGGACCCCGGGGTAGCCTAACCTGGGAGGAAATCCTGCAGCAAAGGTCAGCTTTCAGCTGCATCTTGGAACCCGAGGGAGTCCAGTCCCCTCCAGCTGGCATTGTCCATGCGGGAGAAGAAGCCCTTTTCTGCTCATTGTGGAGACGCTTTGGAAACAGGGCCTAGACCTGCGCCTCCCCTCCCCCACCCCACCGCGCCACCAACTCACAGCACCTGAGCTGCTGCTGGAGCCCAGAGCAGGGAAGACGTGTGGGGTCAGGAGTGATCCTCCACAGCCCGGAGGAGTCTGGACAAGGGAGCCGGACTTCTGGCTTCCCCTGGTGTCCACTGGAAGTGACCAAGCCTCCTTTTGCCGGCAATTCACTCATTTGCTACTATTCAGTGGATGCTCTAGAAATTTAAATGTATGTACGTTGTCTTGGCCTTTATCATTTTGCCTCCAGAACCTGATTCAATTTTGGGGTTTCTCTGATGTAGTTCTTGTATCATTACCTGCGTCCTTTAGTATAGCCATGTCCTAGTTACTTTTCTTGTTGATGAGACAAAATACCTGACGACACTCAAAGTTAAAGGGGGAAATGTTCCCACCACGTGTAAGAACATGAGTCCACCGTGAGCAAGGCATGGGGGCCTGACAGAGGGGTGTCAAGGGGAGAATCAGCCGTGGCACTTGACAGGCAGGAAGCAGCAAGCAGGAGCCTGCCTTCTTTCTGTCCCTCTATGTTTATTTCTTGTTTTAAAGCATTTGTATACAATTAAAATTTTATTGACTTCCCAGTTTTTTTTTAAGTTAAATTTAAGGTCATACCTCTCTTAAGTTTGCTGTATTATACACAGATCATGTAGAAGTAATATGAAGAGATACAAATTAGTTCCTGCCCAAAAAGTTGTACTCACAAACGGAATCATCTTCATAAATATATATAACATTCTTATGAAGATAAAGGAGACTGTCTGGCTTTGCTGGGACTTTCCAAAGTAACTCAAGGCATGAAATGCATGTGCCAAAGTGAACGCACCTATTCTAGGCTCTGTGCCTCTGAAACAGCCCATCAGAGATCAGGCTTCACGACTGACAGAACCAATGGCATTGAATGGAATTCTGTTTCTTAGGTGAAAAAGCAGAACTATAAATGCCCTACAGATAATTTCTCCGAAACATGGAGAATCCAAATACAAGCACTTTAGTTTAAAAAGCAAACACAAACAATTGGTGTAAATCCAAAAGGTTTAAATGTTTGCATTTTTAATAATTCAATTCAGAACCTACACACGTTTATTCCCAAGCACTAATGTATTACTTGTCTCTATGAAGGAAAATGACTTCTAAAAACTAACATGATTTTCAGCATTTCAAGTCTCATTGTTACATATAAACCTAGAGAGACCCATTCATAGCTAATAGCTTTAAAAAGAGAAGATAAAAGTATGTTTGCTGTAATCACCATTACCAAAGTTGACCTGGCTGGTCTAATACATACACAGGGAAAATACATCCACTGCATAATTTCTTATAAAATAACAAGGAAGGAGCAGATGGAGATCTAGAAGAGGAAAGATAATCCATAAAGTCCTTCTCTTCGGTAAGTTTCACTTCAGAATCATCATACAGCAACCACTTCCCCTCACGCTCCTTTCAATTTTGCACCACCCAGGACATTTTGTTCTCAAATCCGCCATGTAAATGCCCGTTGAGCTCTGGGTTCCTTGTTTTTATCCACTTCATGAGCCCTGTCAGGACTGTTCGTCTCAGAACGTCTACTTTCAGCAAGCGCTGTGCTGGCAGCTTGATCAGGATTAGATGCTTTGCTGTAGACCTCATAATCTGTTTTGCTTTTTTGCTCTCCAACAAGTTCAATAGATTCTACATTTTTTTGTTGCTCAAAACTTTACTTGGCTGTGGATTTCCATCGACTCTCACCTACACTTCTTCACTGTCCTAATTTTCAGGTGCACCCCTTGCTTCCTCCTCAATCCGTGGCTCTGGCTTACCCAAGATGCACATAAGGTCAACCGCAAAGTTCCCCTTACCCAGTTCTAAGCTGCTGAGGTCAGAGACTTTAACAGAAGCAGTGGGATGCCCACTGCTAATGGTAATGCCACAGTGGGTGACACTGCAAATGATCCATAGCTGTCACTGGTGGGTCTTGTGCTCCCGTCCTCTAGCAACAGCTTAAGAGGTGTCAATTAGGATGGTTGATCTCAGAAAGTCCACATGGTAAAAATCAAGCTCCAAGCCACTCGCACCAAAGCTCTCAAATGAATAGTTATGACTCCAGGTATTTTGTCAAACAGAAGACTTTGTTCACCTTCAGTGTAAGGTTGGCAGTTTTCACAGAAATATTTATCTTCTCCTACAATCCTCTCCACCAAAGCAAACCGTGAAACCACCCATCTCAGGGTCTTCATTTCTGTTTTTGGCTCTGGAGAAGTTTTCAAATTCTCCTCTGCTTTGGAAAGCTCCTCGTCTTGCACTGGTATGCGAGGTCCTGAAAATCTTTTCTTTTTGATAAACTTTCACATGCTGAGCAATGAGTCCTTAGTATGAACTGACCTTAAAATAATTTTTCCACTAGTTAAAAGCCAATTTGCTCTGCACCTTTGTTGATGGGATTAACTTCATTAACATCTATAGGTTTGATATTTCCTGGAGATTCAGGTCCACAATCATTAGTGGCATTATTACTTTTGTACTTCCCAAAGTCCTCTTCAAGATCGTGCTTGTTTTCCTCAAATTGTACTTTGGATCCTTGGTTTGTTTTTAGTTGCCACAGACTGAACAAATGCACAGTTAGAACCTCAGTAGTCCCTGCATGGGAGTTTAATTTTGCATAGATTCTCAAAAGGATACTGGAGGAGATTTATCAAACTTTAAAACACATGTGTCTCTGGCTCAGAGTTCTACCTCTAGGGCCAACTCTTTATGAAATACTTTTACATTGTATGAAAACAGTCCTTATAAAGATGTCTAAAAGATTATACTTAATTTACCAGAAGGTAGGGAAAACTAGCTTGCCTTTAAAACACAACAATATAACAGTGACCTTTACTGTAGAGTATTGATATTGAATATATAAGCGGAGTCAAGAAAATTCATATGAAAAGATTTCAACAATATCGTCTAATGTGTAAAAATCAATCACTGTCAATCTAACTTGCTGCAAATTCTATTTTTAAAATGCTGTAGGCCCATCTCTTGTGGGTACATAAGAAATGTGAAGAAGAGACCCACCCAAGTGTTCCCAGTAGGCAGCTCTGCAGTAGACACTAGTGGACTGGAAGGCAGGCTGCTCTTGAGTACACACATTTCTCATCGATGCCGCTGGGTAAATGCAGAAGCACTGAGAGTCAGGGCCACACAGCAGCCGTCGCCTGTGTCCTGACCTCCCCCTCGGGGAGACTGGAACTGCTCTCCCCGGGCAGCCCTGGTCAAGACGCTTTCCACGGCCCAGCAACCCAGGCTCTGCTTTCTGTCTCGATGAACTTGATGACTCTGGGTCCTCGCGGAAGTGGAATTAAACCGTAATTAAATCTCTTGCCTTCTTTATCTGTTCAAATTTCAAACAAAAAAAATCACGAGCAAGTGTCTACATCACGCACCACTTTCCAGAACTGCTTAACAGGAGGAGTTTTATATAGCAGTTAATGGATGAAAGAAGAGAAAAAATGTACGATGTTAAGATTTTTACCTGAAATTTTAAAGCTTCGTATTTGTCAATCATTTTATGGAGTTTTCTGTTACCACGTTCTATTTTCAGCTAGAAAACAAAATGAAACGTAGGGACCCAGTTCAAAAGTCTAGGTGAGGGAGAGAGAAGGCTGCCCTAGTGGCACCAAAACTAAAGTCCATCTACATTCGATTCCCCTGTCTGCGGTTTAGACACCCAGAAAATACTGACTTCATTCTCTCTGCTCTTACAGAGGAACAGGGACAGCGGCAGCAGCCAGCGGCCCCAGAGCAGGGGTGACTCCAGCCTTTCTGACTGTTTCAGATCTTTCACCCACAGCTAGAAAATGCATTTTTTTTTTTTTGAGACAGAGTCTCCCTTTGTAGTCCAGGCTGGCTCTGAGCTCACTATGTAGCCCAGGCAAGCCTCAAACTCAGCAATCCTCCTGTCTCTGCCTCCCGAGTGCTGGGATGACAGGCATGAGCCACCACGCCTGGCAAAAATGCATTATTATTTGCTGCCAACATGTCTACCTAGCAGCGAAGTCTGAATGTATTCCTCAGAGGCTGGATTTTTCTTTCTGTGAGAGACTGCAGCGCTCATCTCCCAGTGAAAAGGGCTGTATTATCTTCAGTCATCCAGCATTTCTTGGCTGTTCAGCCAGCAATTAATAACCCAATTTACACAGAAGTCATAAACATGAAAGTAGGGACCACTAACTGAATGGGTTAAGATACTTAATATCCACAATGTCACCATTTCGAGATTGATCTTGTGTTGAAGTAGATAAGGCTATTGAATTTACCTTGGTTGTAAGGAGACCAAAGCCTAGGAGGATCTCAATAGAGAATATTCTAGGAGTAGACTCTAAAGACTTTAAATTAAAAAAGAAAAGTTGTGGGAAAGCATAATGGAAAAAAAAAATCTGTCAGAATTCCAACGCTGGAGAAACAGTTTCCAGATATTAGAGACATAAGATCTACTGGCACAAACTGGATGAAAACTTGAACAGATCACTGTGTATTGGACACAAGATTGCCATCACAGCTTCAGTGAGACTTTCAGGCTGTGTCTAAACATTGAGAACTTTGCTGGAGCACATTCCAGACTAACTGAAGCTAAGTGTAAAGTGAAGTCACTCTTCGTTTATCAGCAGATACAACTGTTTCACAAGTTAACTTTGATAACAATTTGAAGTTTTCACGGCTCTCAATAATCCCTAAAACTCCATGCATTTGTGGAAGAAAGACACGTAGGTGTCTGAACAAAGTAAATACACAAGTACACTAGAGCGTAAGTGTGGGCACCGAACCAAAATGCTGCAGACACAGTGGTTAGCAGTTCATACTTAGATGCTCCTACGAGCTGCACATGCTCACAGGAGGGGGTTGGGAAGGTTAAGGGGCTGTGGGCACTGACTTCTATTAGGAGTTGGGAATTGGGCCAGAAGAGGTAGTCACAGTGGGCTTGAGCTAGAAGGGTGTATTCCCAGCCCAGCTCCTCCCTTCTCTCTCCTTCCTGTCTGCCATGCCTTGGGCGGCTCTCCTCCACCAGGCCCCCACTGCTGTACCATTCTCCCCTACAGCCCACTACCTAGGGACTGAAACATGAGTCAAAATAATTCTCCGTTAATTTGTCAGTATCAAATATTTTGTCTTACCAATAAGAGAGTGTCTAAGACAAAAAGAGTATTTCTCACAGTTTAAGGTCAAGATCAAGTTGATTCCAATGAGGACTTCTCTCCTGGCTGGCAGAAAGCTGCACCCATGCTATGGCTTCAAGTGAAGAAGGAGTGGGCATAGAATCTCTAGCATGCCTTCCAGTAAGAGCGCTAACTCCAGCATGAGTGTCTCAGCTTCATGACAACATGAAGCCTAATTATCTCCCGAGAAGTCTCATCTCTAGACGTGATCTCTTTGAGGGTTAGGCCTTCAAGACAGCCTGGAGTCTCAGGTTGTGCAGTGTGCATGCTGGAAAACCACGCGAGACGGAGCACTTCAGTCTGGTTCCAAACCCCGAGAACCAAGGATCTGATGGTGTAACTTGCAAAGTGCAAAGGCCTCGGAACTGCAGCTGTGTGGTCAGAGAGACGAGAACGTGGGATTTGCCGTTCAAGGGGAAGGGCGCAAAGAGTCAAGAGTAAGAATTTGCCCATTTTCTGCCTTTCTTTCCAAGTGGGCCCTGGATGGTCTAGAGGATGCCGGCCCACCGTGGGAGCCCCACTGCTGTCCTCAGTGAACGTTCAGGTCTGATCTCCCTGAATTCATGAGGAAAATTCAGAAATAATGCTTTACCCACTCTCTTGACTTCCTGTATCCCAATCAAACTGGCACATAAAATCAGCTATGGTACTGAGCAGGACTTCACTCAGGATGGATGATGGGGTAGGTTGGTGGGAAAGTGCACACTTAGCATGTGTGAGGCTTGGATTCTGTCTCTTCCACGCCCTTGAGGGGTGGAGCAGGGAGACACAGAGACAGAGACAGACAGAGGCAGAGAGACAGAGGCGGGTGGGGAGGGAAGGAAAGGGGAGGGAGGAAGAGGAGGGAGAAAGGAAGTGAGAGGAGCAGGAGGGAGGCGGGAAGAAAGGAAAGGGAAGGCAAGAGGAGAGAGGGAAGAAGAGGAGAGGAGAGGGAAAGGGGAGGGGAGGGGAGGGAGGAGAGAATTTAAAACAACCAAGAAATGGCTTCCTGCAGCCAAGCAAAGGCCCGTAGTTTGAATCTCTGAGCAAAACAGCAGATGAGGGAACCCACGAGCCAGCCAGCTGGAAACTAAAACCTCCCCACCCCGCCCGTCCTCTCTCCTCACTTCCTGCGAGGGGATAGTACTGAAATAGAACATAATCCAGTCCATAAACCTCTCTTGCAAGAGGAAAGAAGAAAGTCACCCTATGAATATTTGGACCGATACCAAAAACACTCAAGAAATGGCCACAAAGTTAAGGAACTCTACTCTAAGCTTTCATATTAATCTGGAAGTCTTAAAAAATCATGGTTGTGAAATAGCCAATCAAAATAGCAAATGAAATGTCTAAATTAAAAAGGCAATGGAGTTATTAGATTATTTTCTAAATTCATTATCTAATAATCAGTTCAGTTTTTTTTTTTTCCAAATTGGTTGGAGATCTTTAATCCCAGCATTTAGTGAATAGTGCTTAGGAACTTCAGTTTCTGAACAACTGGGCGAAGTACAATTATGGAAAACAGACCTTGTAAGCAGCACAGTGTTGAAAATTATCCTGACAAAAGCAGAGAGGAGCTGAGCAAATCAAAGACTGAGACCTCAGATGGTGCTCAGAATTTAATTCTGAGCTTCTGTAAGTGTGATGTGGAATATCTTGGATGGTAAGGAGAATTTTTGATGAACTTTCTATTTTAATTTGATAAATTTATGTTCTTACTGGAACAGAATGAAACAAGAAAGGCTATGATTTTCCAGCAAAGAAATGTAAAACATTGAAAGAATCATAAATTGAAGCAACTAACTTAATAGTACAAGTTATAAATGTACATAAAAATGACTGAGTGGGAAAAATATTAGACAAGTCATAAAATCTCAAGGATAGCAGATGGGATATGTGCCCCTATAGTAATAGAGGATAAAGGTTTGGATCTCTGCAAAAAATACAATAGAATGTTCTGGAAAAATCCTCCAATTGAATTCACCCCAATTTTTATTTTCAACTCTGGGGTTAGACTCAGTGCCTCAGATGTGCTAGGCAACTGAGCCAGATTCCCAGACTATTTTTAAATTTTATTTTCAGACAGAATGTTGCTAAATTGTCTAGGCTGGCCTCAAACTTGGGAACCTCCTGCTTCAGCCTCCCAAGTGGCTGATACTACAGCTGTGTGCTACCCTTGACTCTAACATATTTTTTTTTAAAGAAAAATTCAGAACATTGATGCTGACACTTGGTCTGAGATTGTTCCCTATCACAACACTATCGATTTAAATCCACAGTGAGAGAGAGGCTCAGTTACCTTAAAGGAGCACCCCAGAGCCTAAGAAGTTAGTCAGGCTTAGGTAACTGCCTAGAAGTTAAGAGAAAAAACCAAAGTACAGCAATGGATAAGCACCTTTTGCACAAGACCCTCTGCAGAATTCCTTTTTGATTTCTAGATTCATCCAACCATTACTGAAGTCTCTCACGTATCCGATGGTGTGAGAGACCAGGACTGTGTGCCCTGCACCAGAGTTCCCGTGTGAAGTCCTAACCCGCAGCAAGACACCACGAAAGCAAGGGTCCGTGGGCATCATCAGGTGCCAAAGGCGGATTGCTCACCGATGGGGTCACGAGGGTCCCCAGAGGCCCCTTGCTTTCATTTCCCAAGTGAACCTGAGATTTCTGTCATCTGGAACCAGAAAGAACCCTCTGCCGAACCCAGGCAGCACCCAGGCCCTGGACTCCCTGCTTTCAAAGATGTAACGAATGTGTCTCTGCTACTGAAAAGGCGCTTCGCCTGCGGTGATTTGTTACCAGAGCCTAAATTCACAGGTGGTAAGTTTCAATGAGCTCTAGCTTGCTTTTATTGACCAGCTACCTGCATCAGGAACCAACCACTGGTTTATAATAGAAGTCCAAGCAGGGGAAAATGAGGCAGAAAGCCAGCTCATCTTCAGGATCCCCACCAGGGAGAGACACACCTGCCCACCAGCCCCACAGGCAGGTCAGTGGCCCTGGTGCCATGTGGCAGGCCATGGTGCTGGCCTCAAAGTGCTCCTGCCCCTCCTTCCTCCTCCAGGAGCGTCAGAGACCAGGAGAACTGAGAGGTGATCTCCGTTGGCATGAAAGGCTTTGGTTTGGGTTTTCTCTCACTGCTGCTGAGTTTCCAGACTGCAGCCCTCTGAGCACGAGGCAAAGCATTTCCTTCTTCCTTTGCTGCTCTGGAGAAAACCGACACCTGCTCTGACCTGCTCAGTCTCCTGGGGGCAGATCCAGCGCGCTGTGCCCCATGGGAGCAGAGGGAATCCGAGGTGGGAGTCCTGACGCAATTCCAGTGGCTAGGCCGGGAAACGTGTCATTTACACCTGTCACTTCCACCTGAGGCCTGTCACTTCTCTAAAAACTTGGTGACACATTGCAACGCCAACTCAGAATTTCCACTCCTGTTTCTGGCGCTTATGTTCCTCCCGAGCTTCTGCTGTCACCAGCAGGTCTGCGCCGTGTGTGAGAGCCACTTCCAGGGTGCTGGGCAGCCTTCCTTCCCCTGCGTCGGAGCAAGGCCTGGGTCAAGCCATCTGCGTCCACGGCAGGCCTCCTTCCGGTGCTTGGACAATCCGACTTCCACTGACGTAACAGACACCCCACAGCCTGGCTGCACCCACCTTCCACTGTGTCCTGCCGTCACCTGGCTCTCCTCTAGGGAGCCCACGCGGTACTCTGTGCTCAGCCCTGAAGCTGCTTTTAGAAAATCTGTGGCTCTCAAAATTTCTGGCTAAGACCTCAGGGAAGCTCTCATCCTGCCTCTGACTTTGAAGCCGTCAGGTGAACAAGGACTATCTGGTGCTCTGCCTGACCTTCTGACCAACCCATCCACAAGGGCTGAAAAAGCAAGGAGCAAGTCCCTTCTGCTAATCTAGGCCAACAGTTGTTTTCTTTCAAAGCTTGAAATACAACACTCTGCACCATCCTGGCCTGTAGCGGTTCTGATGAGGAATTCTGTCACTCTGATGAGCCGGCCTCTCCGAGAAACTTGGTATTTCTCTCCTACAGCTTTTGGTATTCTTCCCTCATCCTATTCTCTGACCTTTGACCTGTTATACAGGCAGGTATATTTTTCTGGTCGTGTCTATTGGAGTTCTCCATGAGTACCAGGGCTGAAAGTCTGAATCTTTCTCAAGATTTATGTAATGGGCACTTAGTTCACCGAACAGACTATAGACAGGTTCCCTGAGTTTGTACAGCTTGGCAAGGAGGCTAGTACATGAGGCAAGAACAAAAGCAGTGATGAGTCTAGAGGAGGGGTTGTTGCCTCACATTATTCTTGCTTATTCTGGGGCTCAATATAGAGTATGATCCCTTGCGAGAAGGAGATGAAATTAATGCACATTCCAACAAACCTCAAAGAAAGAAACTAAAAGAATTCACGAGCACCAGGTCAGCACTGCAAAAACCACTGAAAGGAATCTCACACATCAAAGAGAGAGATAAACACAATCACAGAAACCCTGGAATAAAATAAATCTCACTAGAGCAACAGGTAAACAAATGAGAATAGTGAAAGAAATGATATTAGAAGAACAAGATGATAACAATTAGCAGATACCTTTCACTAAGGGCTGTCAATGTGAAAGGTCTTAATTCTCCAAGTACAAGTCCCAGACCAGAAACTGGATTTCAAACAACCTTCAACTGTTTGGCACCTGAAACACGCCTTATACACAAAGACATAGAGACTAAGAATGAATGACTGGGAAACAGTGTTCCCAGCAAGCAGAATAAGAAAAGCCAAAGCAACCCAAGAAGGGGAATTACGAAGAAGCTGTAATTCAGGCATCCATGCTTTCTTTCAGGGATACAACACTAGTATAATTTTTTAAGTGAATGACCGTAAATCCTTGCTGTAACACTGTGGGGGAGAAATTTTCAATCCCCTGAATAGACACCAACAAGATGATTATGGGTGCACAGCCAACAGTGCAGTAAGGTGAACCTCAGAGGAGAGACTATAGTGACGTTGTGGGAACAATAACCCGGGGATGATCCTGTGAGCAGTCTCTGAGAGACACTGCCTCTCTTGTTGTTCACAGTGTTGGTTTCGGTGGGCTGGGATTTGTCATGGGACCCGCAGTTAGATCAGAGCATTACACGAAGCCAGAAGCAGGTCACCAGACCCACTGCAAGTGAGAGCTGAGTTAGAAATGAGCCCTCCTGTCCCCGCCGGAAGTGGGGAGGGCGAGCTGCTGCCGTCGTCTGCATCCTTCAGCAGGGGAGAGAGTTAGAACCCCAAGGCCGGTGTCTTCAGATAGGGTCACATTTTACACCTGCTAAACCTTTTTTTTTCTTTTTTTTTACATTTGTTGAATATTATTTTAATCATAATGTTAAAAAGTTATATTCAGAAGAGTATTTTACTTCTTTCGCACCTGAATAGGTTGACCATAGTCCAGGTGAGTCCCATGCAAATAGGTATGGCAAAGTAGGATTTTATAGGGGAAAAAGCCTACATAGAATTTGTAGGTCTGTGTGTGAGCTCAGGGAAAGAGGCTCTTTTTCTGATTTGCAATTTGTAATGCTGCCTGCTGTACCCTGCACCTCAGAATCCAGGCAACAGTGTCTGCCATGGCCAGGGGCACTATTCAGAGCCTCCTTTTCCATTTCCTAAAGACAAGTCCTACCCAAGAGATGTCAGAGACTGCTTGAACAGTGACTGTTTTTCATGATCAAATGCTGATTTTATTTTATTTTTTTTGAGACAGGGTCTCGCTTTGTAGTTCAGGCTGACCCTGAGCTCACTATGTGGCCCAGGCAAGCCTTGAACTCAGCAATCCTCCTGCCTCTGCCTCCCAAGCTGGGATGACAGGCTTGAGCCACCAAGCCCGGCATCAAAATGCTGATTTTTAAGTTAGTCACTTTCTAGCCTACCTTCTTCCAGACTCTACCAAGGATTTAGCAAAGTGATAACACTCAGAACACACCAACACTGTCTGCCTGTGGTGGCTGTGGTTGGTTCCTTAGCTTGATTTTCCACAGCTTCATCACTCTCCCTTCCAGTGTTGTTAGGCAAAAGGAGAGAAGGAAAGGAATTTTGTAAGAAGATTCCAGAACCTTCAGTGAGCAACCCTATGGTGGGTACAGCCCTGACAAACCAGGGTATGGGTGCTGATGTTTCCTGCCCACCCTCCAGACGTTTTCCCACTCAGGGCCTGCACTCTATCTCAGGGAGAAAACAGCACCTACCCTTAAAAGAGAGCCATTGAGCTGGGCATGGTGGCTCATGCCTTTAATCCCAGCACTCAGGAGGCAGAGGCAGGAGGATTGCTGTGAGTTCGAGGCTTGCCTGGACTACCTAGTGAGCACAGGGCCAGCCTGAACTACAAAGCGAGACCCTGTCTCAAAAAAAAAAAAAAAAAAAAAAAAAAAAAAAAAAAAAAAGGAGCCATTAAGTTGCTATGCTCTAATAATGATATTTCCTCTTCTTACAGCCAAAGGAGAAAGAGATAAAAACATCATAAATGTACTTTATAATGACAATTTTAAGCCACTATAAATTTGGGCTGCTTATATCTCAGATTGTCCCATAGTCTAAACTTTTTTTATTAGTGCAACACTTTGATTTAGTTTCTGAAATGATGGTCTTTTGGGAGGTGATGGGCCTGGAGGGAGCCCTGTGGTCTAACCACCATGGCAGACAGACACCACGTTGACCTCCTGGAGACGCAGGGTTACCTCCACTTGTGTCCAAAACTCCAGAAGATTATATCATGAAAAACTCTATCGTGAAATGGTTCACTTGTTCACACCAGCCTTTCCCAAATTATGTGGCAGATAATATTCAGGGGGAGTATATTAGTTTCATAATGTAAGAAGTGTGTGTGTGTGTGTGTGTGTGTGTGTGTGTGTGTGTGTTATATTTGCTCCATATTCTTCTTTCCACTCACCAGAACTAATCCTTGGCAGGCATTTTCATAAATGCTCAACAGCTGATAAAATTTTTAAGTTTAATTAAAAGACAAGCACTTCATCTCTGTTGTACATCTGTCTATTTCCTGCCTGAAACCTTTCTGAATGCTTCTAGTGAAAACTATAATTAAAATTGTACTTGACTCTTTTTTTAATTGATTTTATCGGTACATTTCATGTATACATTATGATCACATTCAGCATCGAGGGTTTGTAGCAGTACGTGGCTACTTAACTCTTTTTCGATTGCAAACTGGTCAGTGTCCTCCTGCTGTTGCTCAACCCATTACATTTCATTCAGTGAAATTGTGGTCCCCACGGTTTTCTTCCCGTTGCATGCCTAAAGATACCCTGATCCATGACACATTCCATAATATATTCAGATTTATTATAGCCGAAATTACTGATTTTACCGGAAAATCAATTGCTATGGTTCAAGTCTGAAATGTTCCAAAATCTCATGCGTTCAGAGCCGGGACCCTTGAAAGACCGCAGGATAAAGGCGCAGAGCTCCTCAGTGGGTGGTCGTCCCGGGAGCTCAGCCGCTGAGTGTGCGCTGAGAAGGCGGGGCTGGTCAGCGGGGTCCCCCGAGGTGCGGCCCAGGGGAGGGTGTGTCCTCCGCGCCTGCTCCGCCTCCTTCTTCCTGCTTCCGGCCACCACGACGTGAGCGGCGCCAGTCCACTCCGCCCTCTCACAGCTGACCACGGGCTGAACCTGTGACCCAAAATGAACTTCTCCTTTACATTGCTGGTGTTGGGTATTAAGACATATTTTGTAACAAATATTGAGGGGGAAATAGTATTTATCAAGTTAACTGACCAGGTATTTCAATGATCTCATGCACATATTGTTGTACAATATATAAGCTACTTTTTACTCCTCCATTCAAAAAAGCAATGTAGTGAGAGGGTTGTGACTGCATGTAAAATTTGCTTCTGTTTTAGTGTTTAATATTCGTGGAAAAGGAAATAACAGAATTCGGTTGGAAATTTTTACCACCTTTCTGAGAGAGATTATATTTACATTGTATTTTCTGTTTTCTGCTTTTACCTCTTTTCTTTCATATCCATTCACAATAATCAGTTTTTCATTCATTAACAAAGTGGAGAGAATTTGCAAAGCCATGTGTGGACTAATAAATAAGAAACATCAGGAATATGTTCTAGCTCATATCTAACTTGTTCTGGACTACAGTTCTCTGCATGGTCTAAACCCTTTTTCTGTATCCCAATATGAGAAGGGAAAAGTTTTAACAATATTGTGTCTCCAGCAAAAGAAACTACTGGCACAGCTAAAAGACAGCCAAAAACATGGGGAAAAAAATCTTTACTACTGTTTGTCAAAGGGCTACTATCTAGAACATATAAAAAACTTTAAAAAATCAGTCCCTTGCCGGGCTTGGTGGCTCAAGCCTGTCATCCCAGCTTGGGAGGCAGAGGCAGGAGGATTGCTGAGTTCAAGGCTTGCCTGGGCTACATAGTGAGCTCAGGGCCAGCCATACAAAGCGAGACCCTGTCTCAAAAAAAAAAAACAGTCCCTCCAAATTTAAAGACCCAGTTCAAAATTGGGCATCTGGGGCCAGAGGGTTAGCTCAGTGGTTCTGGTGCCTGCCTCTCAAGCGCAAGGTCCTGAGTTTGATCCCCGGTAACCACATACAATGCTGGGTGTGGAAACTCATGCCCACCAACAATTAATACCGCATACCACAGTGCCGGGCGTGGTGGCTCACACCTGTCATCCCAGCACTCGGGAGGCAGAGACAGTAGGATTGCTGAGTTCGAGGCTTGCCTAGGCTACATAGTGAGCTCAGAGCCAGCCTGAGCTACAAAGCAAGACCCTGTCTCAAAACAAAAATGGGTATCTGAAACAAAAAGACACTTCTCAGAGGCAGGAGTCAAAGCAGCCAAGAAGCATATGAAGAAATGCTCAACATCACTGGTCCTTCAAGAGAGACAGATGAAAACAACACTGAGATTTCATCTCACGCTGCAAAGAATGGCTGCTATTGTGAAATCAACCAGCAATAAACACTGGTGAGGCTGCGGGGAGAAAGGAACCCTTCTCCAGTGTTGGTGGGATTATAGACTTATACAACCATTGTGGAGATTGGTGTGGAGATTCCTCAGAGAAATGAGATTAGAGGTCCCATTTTACCCTGCTATAATCATATTGTAAAGAATATGTTCACACATGTTCATAGCAGCTCAGTTTGTGATACCCCAATCTTGGAAAAAACCCAGATGCCCATCAACTGGAGACTGGATAAGAAAGGTTTTGTGTGTGTGTGTTTATAACATGGAGTATTTCTCTGCCATAAAGAACGATAAGTTTCATTCATTTATGTGCAAATGGACACACCTGGAGGACACATTAATAAGTGAAATAAATAGATCACAGATATGTGAATACCATATCTTTTCTCTGATTGGTAAATACCATAATTTTTCTCTGATATGAGAACCTGTAGATATAAAT
>PVIC010008028.1:0-35407 GCA_004025085.1 Thryonomys swinderianus
CTTTAATGAAAATCTGATTTAAGGTTTCACTCTGGACCCATTTCTATAATTAACTAGTGTAATCTGCAATCTCAAACCGAGAGTGAAATTAAGACAGTTTAAAAATGAAAGCCTCGTGACATCATTATTATTATTTAGCATTTATAAAGCATGTCAAATCCTCAAAGTGTGCTTCATATGTTCATTCATTATACAAGTACTAACTGCTGTTCCACGATCATACGGAGGACAACTTTTAATTGTCTGTTTCTCCTGTCAGCAGAGAGGATGCTCACAAAGAGAAGTCGGGCTGTCTCTGTGAGCAGCCCCCAAGGCCCCAGAAGCCCCCTGACTGCTGTTTGGAACAGCGCCTTTTCCATTCCTGGCTGCGAACCGGAGGGCTGCTATCTACTGTTTCACAGCAGCGAAGATCGCACAGTGAGGAAGTCAAGGTGCCAGGTCCGCAGCAGAGCGGCCAGTGCCGGGCGAGTCGGGGCATCACTGGCAGCTGTGCAGGTGGCACACAGAGTGTACTTACAGTCAACGTGTGAGACAAGTCTTAGTACCATTGTACGGATAAACTGAGAGGCAGAGACTGTAGGGCACCCTGAAATAGCTGGGCAGCGTGAGTGGAGCTCAGGAAACACCAGGAAGCTTGCTAACACTTTTCCATTAGGGGTGGGTTGCTCAATCTCCTGAGCTTTGTGGGCTGTTTCTTCCACACTAAATAACTCTGTCATTGTAGCATGAAGTAGTCACAGGCAACATGCAGATCAAAGAGTGTGGTTATTTCCAATATAACTTTATGTACAGAAACAGCTAGCACGTGGGTGTGGGCCAGAAGCAGACCTTGCTCCTTGGTGACACAGGCACGACTCGGCTCAGCTGCCCGCACACTCACCGCAAGTGCACGCACTAGCCCGCCTGCCTGCGGCGTCTGCCACCGGTCCTCACTCAGCAGCACGCTCCAGATTCTGCCTGCTGCATCTCTTCATTCCTACGGCTGACGACATGAAGGTAACCAGGCTGCAGGGGCGGTCCATTACGAGGAGAAGCGTTCCAGCCAGCATTTTTCCTTTCAAGCAAAACCAGTGACTTTAACACGTTCATAAAATTAAGGCACCTGCTTCATTTTCTTTACTTCACTGACACTGGTCGGAAGTGAACGGGAAGATTTTGTGTAGAAGCCAATTGTTCTGCAATGGTTACCGCAAATGGTTAAAAATACTACACTGACTTTAAGATAAACAGAAACGCAGCAAGGCCTTCTGGGCTTTGCTTCTGCCTGTTTCAGTGTGGAATGCTAATTCAGTCCCACTGCAGTGGGCATTAGGCTGCTAAGAATCAAGCAAGCATGTTTACGTTGGTCAAGATAACAACTGTTGCTTTTTTTCCTTTCCCAAACACAAGTTATTTTAATTCTGAATGTTGTTCTTGTTTAAGCGTCTGTTTTTCTGGAACTGTTTTTTTCTTTTTTTGTTGTTTTTATTTTCCTGCTGAATTGTAATCATGTCTTCTAATCCATTGGCAACCAAAGAAGGAAAATAAATGGTGAAGAAAATTAGATGCAGCCTAGATAATTGATGTCTGTATGCTTGGCTTTAATAAAAATACTCTGCTAAATTAAAGGGGAGTCTAAGTGGAATCCATCAAAAACAAGGTGATTCGGGTGAGGAATTCAATCTCAGGCTTTCTGTAATCTCACAAATACACCGATAGATCAGTTCAACTGAGGCCAGGTCTGCCTTCCGCTGAGATCCAGGAGAGCTGCACAGGGCTGCTCGTGCAAAGCAAGGCTTTGGCCCTCTGGTCTGAAAGGACACCATCTCTAACAGCAGGAGGGGCGGGCGTCAGGGTCGCACCTCACCCCACTGACACCAAAATCTGCAGATGTGGCATATTTTCGTGCAACTTACCCACACTCTTTCTCTACACTTTAAATCATCTCTACATGACCTATAATTACCTACTGGAATGTCCATACGATGCAAAGAGTTGGTATACTGCACTGGTTAGATAGTAAATTCAGAAGACATAAACTTCTTTTCAAATATTTTCATTCCAAGGTTGGCTGAATGCACACATGCAGAACTCATAATGGAGAAGGTTCACTCTGACCTTGTGCAAGTTCAAGTGTTAGAATCCCCAGGTTAACAGCAAGTGATATACTCCTAAAATAAGCATTAATGCCATGTGCACAATAGTATTTGCTGCAGAGCACCCTCCACTTCTGTCTTTTAATTTCCTTCAAGGGACAAAGAAACCCTAGTGAGTTCACAGTCCAACCCCAAAATGTCTGTCTGAACATAAGAGTATTTTAAACATCACCAAACAACACTCTGACATTCCATGTTCATCTCTCAAGGTAACGCGTAGCCATTTTATTCCACCTTTGTCAAAATGATCTCGGAAATGACATCAGATGGATGAATCCTCCGTGGACAATATTTTGATACAGGCCAAGGTTTTCATTCAGCTTGACTTCTGATACTAGGCAGAGTGAGCAGAGGGAAATGCCTCTAATTTGTCCCTGATCTGTCTGCTCCCTTCACAAATTCTTTACTTATATCTTGTAATCTTTTCCTTACAAGGATAAGTAAAATCAGATGGAGGATTAGATTTATTGAATGTAGATTTTCCTGGGTATTAGAAATTATGTACTATAACCTTGCCTGGAAAATAAACTGGGACTCAAAAGCTTAAATAATATGTTCCTAGTCACTTAGCTATAGTGATGGCAGTCAGGTTTGAAGCAAGGCACTCAGTCATACTTTAAGCTGCATGTTCTTTCTACCTCGGCCGGCTCTTTGTCACCAGTGAGTTTATGATGAGTTTAGAGCCCCAGAAGTATGTTTTTTTTAAGGTTCAAGGGCATACTCTCAAGGCCTATATTCTGTTTTAAGAATTCCTTTCAAATTTCATTGCTTAATTATAAATGATCAAAGGTGAGATATCTTTTACAGTAATTTTATGGGGCAGTGACTTGGTTCTTCACAATTCAAAATATTTACTGATTAAAAAGGGATTGTCTAGAACTAAGCTTCTCAGCTAAACTTCAGCTCAACGTTTTTGAGATAGGGCTGAGAGAGGTAATGACGGCAGAAGGGAGGTAGGTCCTGGCCTTCAGGACCTAGACTCTGTCATGAAGAGACATCCTCAGTGAGATCCTTCTGTGCAGACTGATATGACTTGCTCTCCACTTTTTGATACAACAATGGATTTCTTTGTTGCTAGTCCTATTGTAATCATAAGCATAAAAATTCAAGTGTAGGGATATATCACTAGAGTTGCCACAGATACTGACTTGAAGCATCAGGCAGTGCAGTGGACACCAGAAGGTATGGTACCGCTGTCCTTTGGAACTGGTTCTCTGGAGTGCAAAAGATGAGGCCGTATCTTGGTTCTGTGGGGGACATTTCTGTCCTGTTAACAATGCCTACCATGGGAGTGCAAGACAGTCTAAGTATTATATATGTAGCTTTGGAGTTAAATAATGTATTTGGATAATTAGACATTAAGAATTAATCTCTCAACACTGCTTCATGTTAATGTTTTTTACAAAGAACTACCAGACAGTAAGGAAACCCAATTCATACCAAGTACAAACAGTTATAAGCTCACTAGTTTTATTTATATATATGTAAGTATTATACATCTACACAAAAATTGAATATACACTCCCAGCACTACACAGGACCCAGACACCTTCCAAATGATTATTAGCTTAACAAGCTAAAAATACGGTGACTGGCACACTACATAAATCCTAAAGCCATACGTCCTCCTTTAACAAGTAGCTGTTCCCTTAAGGGTAAGTTTTCCAAAATGTGTTCTATGAAGCAGCAGGCTTAAGTAATGCTCTCTGACAAAAAAACTTCTGGTCATATACTTGGATGGCAGCTTCTGTCAGCTTTAGCAGACCATATGTGTTTTAGCTTATCACACCCTAATTTACTCAATTTCTGCAGTCAGTGGTCTAGAAATTTGATTTCTAGAGGGCTGTGGCAAAGTACTGAGGGGTTGGCATATTTAGTGTTGTGGGACACAGGGATCCAGGGTACCCTCCAGAAAGGTGCCTGTCATTTCTCTTTTTGGGCTCAACCTTACGCTATCTGTGGAAGCAGAAGACTTTCACAACAAGAACAGTGACCATTCCCTCTCTGGCCAAGGGTGGCATACTGTGCCCCACAGCCACCAGCAAACAGAAATAATGGTGACATCGGCTGTAAGTGCATGTGCAAGAGAGGGAAAACTCCGATGCTAGGGATACTGCTTGACCGTCGGGCAGGAAGCTGAGACACAGTCAAGAGGCCTGAAGGACCCTGTTCCGTCAGGGAACAATACATGTGTGCTCTTGTTATGCCTTACAGAGATGCCGCCTATGTTCTTTGGAAGTAATAATCGCAACTATTGCTTTGATTATAAAAGCCACTTGGACATTCAGAAAGGCAAATAAAAGGTTCTCTTTTGAGTGACACATCTTTACAATAGCTAAGTGTTTAAGTTACCACAGCATACAGTTTGGTCACAGTCATGAAGCTTAAAAAATAAATAAATACATAAAACCTAAATGAACACAGAGGTTTTGATCGTACAGTTTTACCAACAGGCATCAAAATACTTTCAAAAAGAAAAAAAATTACTACTCTCATTAAGAAATAAGCTATTAGAATCAACCAGTAAGAAATATTTTGATTACAGAGCTGTCTTCCCAGCCTAACAGATAACAGCTTTAAAGGCAAGATACTCATTGCTCATAATATGTTGTATTTATAAAGGGAGCTACTTTGGTAGAGGTTAGGAATATTTATTGGCACAATATTTCTGAGCAGTATTTTGTCCAATCATCTCAAGACTTATGTCACCTTGATGAATGTGAATATGTATATATTTCATCATCATTAGCTGGAGAGTTAATATAGAGAACACTCGTAAAATTGGCAACTTGGTGAAAGACTCATTTATTTATCTATAAACAGGATGTCTATCCATCTAGGTGTGTATGGTCTGTGCAGGTCTTTTTTCCTTCCTGTGAGAAAGAAAACAAGTGCTTCCATGGCTGAGTTTTCTTCTCTTTTATTTATGACTGACATCAATTTTAAAAAAAATCAGATAAGTAAGCAGTGCCAAAACTCAGGACCGCATGGATTCACACTTCACACGGCGGAGAAACAAAGATAAATTTAGTTAATAGCAAAGCCCACTGTTTCTATAAATAACAAGTCTAATGTAAAATGAAGGTGGAATACAATGATACTGTGACTCTTCATACATCTGTTCAAATAAACCTATTTGATCATTTAGATTTCTGTAAAAACAAAAGGTTAAAAAAGACTCACATCAAAACCCCAGTAGATAAATATCTGACTAGAGCAAGTACAAACACAAAATTCCAGCAAAGACCTCAGCAACTAACAAGATATTTCTTATGGGCTAAAGTTTATATTAAAATTGTTTTAAGTAAATGAATTTTAGAAACATATTTGTGTCATCCTACTTATAGTAAATATCTCCAGTATATTTATGAAAACTTGTTTACCTAAAAGTACTTTTATAAAAAGCATCTTTCCAATTTATTTCCTAAAATTTATCCCTTTGGTCATTACAATCAAATGACAAATCCCACATCCAGAACTGCACTGTCACTCTTCTTTTTTAAATTGAATTCTTTATTGGCACATTTTACATACAGCTCATAATCACACTCAACACTGGGGAATTTGTACCAATATATGACACGAGTTAACTCTCATTTTTACCCACATCTCTACCCACCCACCTCACAACTCTGCACCCCTATATACATGTGCTTTTTCTTTTCAAATCATATTTTTTCTTTCCCCTCATTACTTTCCCTTACCACATTCCTTTTGAGTATTTCCTGTCATTCTTAATATTCTTTAGCATCATAAATTTAAATTTAGGTAATTTAAAAGAAAAATAGTACCCTAGAAAAGTTATCCATAAAAATATTTGTAATGATTAAAGATGCACCTCCTAGTTGAACTAGGGTTACTTTGAGAGGCTAAGGTAGTACTGGTACCTGCTAGTGCTTAACATCAGGAGGCAAAAAGTCCACTGAATTCATTCTACCACTTCCAGCAGCATCAGATGTCACTGTCGCCAAAATCCATCCTGAGCTGTGGACAACATTCTAAAATTACTGATATTGCTGTCTGACCTCGCTGTAAGCTGCCGTGTGGAAGTCTCATCTATTTATTCTGGTGTTCGGCAAATGTCGGGGTGGCACGTCTGAGGCAAATGAAACTACACTGCAGAGCATCTCGCAGCCTGCCAACAGAGAACCCTAACGGAGCTTCTTCCACCTCAAAGTAGGGATCACTGACTGGCCACACTTCTCACCACCAGCAGGCGAGCTTTTGCAGCTTTCAGGAGCGATCCCTGTCTCTTAGACTCCTTTTACAGACGGCTTCCAGAGTATTCTAGTCTCTTCTGGCACATGTTTAACAGGCTACCGGGAGGTCGACATGTGGGGGCCTGTCTGTGCTGTAGGACTTCTGGTGCTTCTCAAGGTCCTTAACCTGCTTTCAGCCTTAGAAAGCTGACTAGTGACCTGATCCCGGATTCCTGTAATGACACCCAGTCCTCATTACTAACCTCTTCTTAAATAAACACTGTCGTATGCCAGGAGTTGAGTACATCACTGCTTCCTGTTGAGAGCGAATCATAATACTTGTTTTTCTCCAACTTGCCTTGAATTTGGGGAAATTCACTCACTGAAAAGGCTGCATCTCCTAGAATGGGAAGATTAATTTTCTTATTCAGCTTTACCCTTTCTACGACGTATCTGCGGTGGTGAGTTACACAACAAAAGTAAAACAAATCTGAAAATCCTCAGTACAGATCATTAAACAAGCCCTTCTCAGTTCATTTCAGGAGAAGGCTAACACCCAGGAATGTAGAACTGCTGTTCGTGAGCTGTCGGGATCAACACCCAAGGTAAAGACAGAAAATGAAAACAAGCCAAATGCTTTATTTTCTTGGGTCCTGCCTATTATAAATGACAGATGATAGCTGGTCAGGTGGAAACAAGCTTCGGAGCACTGAAGTGGATTCATTTGGCTTACTGGCTGCAAACAAAAACGAAAGAAAACCCATCTAGCAGGGTGACTTGCAATTCTTCCTTCAGCATATGAAAGACGGGCTCAGTTAGACTGAATCTTGTGTGGCTTCCCTGCCTGTCTGCAGGAGTAACACAGGTAACACAAAGAAAGCCCAAATAATAAGCAAAAATAGAGGAGTCTGCACCTTTAGGAAAAATTGGTCTCTAATTTTCATGTAGCTCTAGTGATCTGATTACAAGTGCTCACCTCACATTTATCTCAAACTCCCTATCTCTTGCTTTATTAAACAAACAATTTCATTGAGCTGTTAATCGTCAGCAACAAAATGTAGTCAGAGGGAACATGTGGAGGATGCTTTCGGAACCAAGGAGATACAAGGGAAGGAAAGAGAAGATCTCAAATTCCAAACTTCCCTCTCCGGGTGGCCAGCAGCACCCTGCAGGCAGAGACAGATTCCCACAGTTCCTGAGTGCACTGCTCAGGGAAGTGGTGAGGTTTCAATACGGATTACTTCCTCGCAGATTCACGCTGGAATCTTACTGGCACCGCAGAGGGTGTGGGAGGTAGAGCCTCTGACAGCTGAGTGGTACAGGAACACTCGGCCCCATGGATGGAGTGATCTGATCATGGAGATCATGGATGAACGGGTTCCGGAAGGAACGATTCCATTACAAAAGTGACCTCTGCTTGGCCACCTTGCTGTCCTTGTCTGGCGAAGCTTTCTGTCCTATGATAAGGTAGCGAGGAGGGCAGATGTGGAGCAGATGCTGGCACTGTGCTTCTGAACCTCCCCCTCTAGAACTGTGAAAGACAGCAGGCCTCTCCTCTCCACAAATCACTCAGTCCAAGTGTTCTGTTATTGCAACTGAAAATGGACTAAGACAAACAGTGCTTGTCTTCCTCATAGACTGAAGATCCATTGCTTTATTTTCTCCCTTATCTCTGACCTTCTTCTCTCCATCTGGGTGAAAACCTTGTTCACTTTATTTCATATGCTTCAGTATGGTTTTCTCCATGCATATGGATTTTCCCATAGGACAAATACAAATGACAGTCCTGAATCTGTTTAGTGTTTGCTTTATGCCCTAGAAAAGGATTGCTGGGTACTGACAGGACATGCTTTGTTTTTATGTCTAAATTACCCTGAATATCATGTTCAAGTTCTCACTCTGCAAACCCTGGGGTAGTCTTCTGGTTTTCTCAAGAGCAGATAAGGACATTTCCTATTCTGGATTGCCTCGACCAACTAGGTGACATTTCCTGTAAAGCTCCTTCCTGCTAAATGATAGAGGGACCTTTCATACCATGGCATCTTGAAACACTCCAGCATTCTTATAAGTTGGCTAGGAAAGGTATAATCTCTTGTCAGGCAGGTACAAGTTTCATGCTACAGTTCCAAACAACTGTCCTTATAGAAGTATGGGATACTTTGAAGTTGCTGGCACATTTTACAGGAAATTATACTGTCTTAACATCAGACTGCTGATGATTGACTAGGATAAGTCAACGCACATTAGATATAAACAACAACGTAAACAGTCTCAACTCACCAATCAAAATAAACAGACTGCCCGAATGGATCAAGAAGCAAGATAAAACAATATTCTGCATACAAGAAACACATTGAACACAAGAAGATATTCATAGAGTCAAACTTGAAAGATGGAAAACAATACCCTATGTGACAGAAACCAGGAAAAAGCCAAGGAAAGCTACTCTATTTGTAGACAAAGCGGCTTTCAGGCCGTGAACAGGGCCAGCAGTTTGGCTGGACATTCACAGATGCATGGTGATCCTGACCTCTGCACAGCAGTGGGCCCAGAGTTCCTGTGGGACCATCGAACAGAGAGGAGGACGGCAAATGTGCCCAGGTTGTGGTGCGGTGAGTAGTCGAGGCGGTTTGGCTGGGACACACCCTGAGGCCTGGGACTCTGGCCTGACCTCCACAGAGTGCTAGGCCCAGAATTTTCACAGGACCATCGTCTAGGGAAGAGACCTGCCAACTGTGCTCCAGCTCATTACGCAGTAACTAGGACCAGCAGCTCGACTGGGACATACATAAAGGGCTGGCAACTTGGCCCTAACCTCTGTACACCGGAGGGCTAAGCAGCTCTTGGGGGGCCACTGTTAGGGAGGAGCTCTGGCAACTGTGCCCAGGATCACTGCACAATGAGTAGGCCCAGAACTAAAAATGAAAACCTAGCAAAAACACACAGAGTTTTCTCAACCGAAATCCTTAAGTGAAGCGGAGCTTGAAATAAAGCATTTCACACTCTAAGAGAACTCTTGGCCTCAGACACTGGGGAGGCCTGGCGACTCTGAAATGTTCTCCACACATCGGTGGGCCCAGCAGCTCCCATGGGACCCTGGAGTGGAAGGGAGGCCCAAGAACTCAACCTCGAGTCTCAGAGAGCTTTCTGGCCACTCAGGGATCCAGAACTCTGTGGCACAGATCCTCAGCGTCATTGAGGACAAAGTCCAGAAAATAGAACAATAGTGAATAGCAAAGAGAGGGCCTCGTTGAGGCTCCTCCATGAAAACTGAAGCCCACCAGACTACAGTGGCCGATGATGTGACTGTTCTGTTCAACTCTTTCCTGGTATTCCAGAACTGAGACTGGCAAAGGCTCGTTCGTTACAGACTTAAGGCCTAACGGTCACCTCCTGGTTACACCAGGAGGATGACCCAGGAAGTAATCATTCTTTAAGGGTTCTAAATATTAGGAAGAAAGGTATTTACAATAAACATCTTTCAGGGAGTAACCCGGGAAATGAAAAAGAGAAATGACAAACACCTAAATAAGGCCCAAACCTTAAATTCCAGATCACTAAAGGAAAATTTAGGGAGCCATAAGATAGACCAACCTGAAATTCAATCACCTGAACTCTCTGAACTGACAACAAAAGAGGATTTGAAAAACTGAAATCAGGAACAGTGTCTCCGATAACAACAGAGGTAATGGCTAAGGTGAAAGGCACAGATTAAAAAAAATAAAGAACCTCAGAAACATGATTAAATCCCAATATAGAAAACAAATGGAATCCAACAAAAGGACTCAAATGGTAATGCAAGCAAGTAAAAACTCCCCTGAAAGTTCACATAGAAGAACTAGCGGATGCAGACAGAATCTCAGACATACAAGACAGCACTGCAGGTAGTGATCAGGAAATGAAAAATTTCTTACATATAGGGAACCACAAAAAAATCAACCCAGCAGCTACTAGATGATTCAAAGAATAACATAAGATTAATCGCAATCAATGAAATAGAAGATAATGCAAAACATTAAAAAACAAAAAAACAAACAACTGTTCACAGATGTAATAGCAGAAAACTCCCTAAGTAGGAGAAAGTAATTTGATGTACAGATACATGAGGCATACTGGACTCCTGCTAGTCATGATTTAAAAAAAAACAATCAACAACTAGGCATATGATAGTCAAGATACAAGAAAATCACCAAAAGAATGAAATACTGAAAGCAGTTACAGAAAAGAAACAAATCATATACAAAGGAAAACCTATTAGAATTATGGCAGACTTCTCATCACAAACACTGAAGTCAAGGAGATGTTGGAGTGAAGTATTTCAAATCCTAAAAGAACAAAACCTCCAACCTAGATTGATATATCCTACAAACCTACCTTCCAAAATCCATGGGGAAATAAGATACTTCCACAACAAAGAACACCTGAGAAAAGTCATGAATAGCAAACTAACACTCCAAAAATCTCTAAACAATTTCCTAAAAATGACAGTGAGGGTCACAACTCTATAAGGCCTAACAGAGTGAAGCCATTAGGCAAGGCAATACATTAAATGGAAGAGGGAAACTTTTAAAAAATAATAATAAAAGAGAAACAACAGGAAAATATCATGACAAGGATATCGGTTGTTACCGTCAATGTTAATGGCCTCAATTTACCAATTAAAGACATAGGCTGGCAGAATGGATCCAACAATATGCTGTATTCAAGGAACACAGTTAAAAAAATAAATTCATAGTCTGAAAGCAAAAGGCTGACAAACAAGTCTCCATAAGACAGGAAACCACAAAAGGCAGGAGTGGCTATCTTATTTGCAGACAAAGATTTCAAACCAAAACTAATCAGGAGAGACAAAGGAAGACGCTCTATCCTCATAAGGGAACAATGCAAGAGGAAGAGACGACATTCACTGATATCTGCGCACCAAATTCTAGTGTACCCAACTATATAAAACAAATATTAACAGAAATGAAAACCCAGATAAACACTGGTACAATAGTGGGGGGAACCTCGATACCCCGTCTGTCACAAACAGACAGACTAAACAGAAAAAAATCATTAAATACTAGAACTGAATTAAACTTTTGAACAAATGGATTTAATAGCTATCTATAGAATATTTTACCCCATATGTCAGAATATACATTCTTCTCAGAGGCTCATGGGTCATCTCCAAAACAGACCACAACTAAGTCATAGAGCATATTTAAATAAATACAAAATAACTGAAGTTATTCCCTATATACTGTCAGATACAGTGTCTTGAAATTGAAGATGACTAGCAAAAGAAATTCCAAGAACTTCAAAAACATCTGGAAATTGAATAACACTCTCTTGAACAAACAATGGTTAAAAATAAAATCAGGAAGAAATTAGACAGTTTCTGATAATCTAGCACACAGGGGTCCACAGGACACAGTGAAAGCAGTTTTATCAAGGACATTCATAGCAGTGAATGTCCACACTATGAAAACGGAACAAGCTCAGATAAACAACCTAATGATGAACCTCAAGATCCTAGAAGAAGAAGAGCAAGATAAATGAAAAGCTCATACAAGGGAGGAAATTATAAGGTCTAGAGCAGAGATTACACAATGTATACTATGAGAATAGTACAAAAAAATAAAAAAATTAAGGAGTTGGTTCTTTGTAAGAAAAAAACAAAACTAACAAACCCTTAGAGAACATATCAAAAAAAGGAAGGAAAAAGCTCAATCCATGCAGTTGGGAATGAAAAAGGGGAAACCACAACAGATCTAGTAGAGACTATTCAGTACGTTTTTTTTTTTTTTTGAGACAGGGTCTCGCTTTGTAGTTCAGGCTGGCCCTGAGCTCACTATGTAGCCCAGGCAAGCCTTGAACTCAGCAATCCTCCTGCCTCTGCCTCCTGAGTGCTGGGATGACAGGCGTGAGCCACCACACCCGGCACTGAGTCAGTATGTATTTTGAGAACCAGTAAAATGGAAAACACCAGAGAAATGGATGGATTACTAGACACATATAAACTACCAAATATGAACAAAGACATAACAATTCTAAACATCCCAATATCAGTCAGTGATGTTGAAAACCTAATTAGAAACATACCAACAGAAAAAAGTCCTGGGTGTGATGGCTTCACTGCTGAATTCTACAGGGAATTTAGGGAAGAGCTAATGCCACTATTTCTCAAACAAGCAATATTCCCAAAATTCATTACTAAGCATCCATTACCTTGATTGCAAAAGCAGAGAAAGACCCAATCAAGAAAGGGAACTCCCAATCTCCCTCATCAAAATAGATGAAAACATCCTAAGATACTGGCAAACAGAATACAGAAGTTCAACATAAAGTCCATGTCCAAATTTGATTCATCCCAGGGATCCAAGGACGGTTCAACATATGTAAATAAATAAATGCAATGTACTATATTAACAGAGTAAAGGACAAAAAGCATATGATCATCTTAGTAGATGCAGAAAAAATGTTCAACAACATTGAACACTTATTCAAGATTAAAACTCTCCTAAAACTTACAATAGGAGGTCTTTATCTCAACCTGGTAAAAGGTATTTATGAAAAATCAACAAACAGTATAATATTAAATGGTCTAAAACTGAAACCTTTCATGCTAAATTGAGAAACAAGACAAGAATGTCTACCACACTCCTAAAGCTGCTACAGAGGTTTAACACAATCTTGATTGAAATCCCAACAGTATATTTCACAGGAACTAGAGAAAATAATCCCAAAATTCTTCTGGAACCAGAAGAGATCTTGAAGAGCAAAACCACTTATAGGCAACAAAGACATAGCTGGGGATATCGTAACCCCCAACTTGAAACTATACTACAAAGCCATTGTGATAAAAGGGTATGGTAGTAGCAAAGAAACAGAACTGAGGATCAGTGGAACAGACTAGAAGATGCAGAAACAACTCCAGACATTCAAAGCCACCTCATCTTTGGCAAAGGAGCCAAATACCCACAATGGAGGAGTGACAAGCTTTTTAATAAATGGTGCTGGGAAAATTGGGTTTTAACCTACCAAAGATTAAAACTAGATCTCTATCTTCCACCATGCACTAAACTGAAATCGAAGTAGATTAGACACCTAAGTACTAAAACAGAAACACTAAACCTGCTGGAAGATAGGTTAGGTAGAACGAGAAGTCAATGGAGAAGAAAGAATTTTATGAACAAAACCTCAGCAACACAAGAACTAGCACAAACAATCAACAATTGGGATCCCACCTTGTTAAAAAGCTTCTGCACGGCAAGGGAAGCCACCAACGGGGGAAAGGGCAACCTACAATGGGGGTAAAATTTTTTACCAGCTGTTCCTCAGACAGGTAATACTACCTAGAACATAGAAAGAACTTAAAAAAAATCAGAATTCCCCAAATTAAAAAACCCAATTAAAAAGGGGCATCTGAAATGAAGAGACATTTTTTTTTTCTCCAGATAAAGTAGAAGCAGCAAACATATGAAAAAATGTTCCACACCACTGGTCATTCCTTCACTCACTCATTGTTGGTCATGCAGAAGAAAACAATCCTGAGATTCCACCTCACTCCAGAAAGAATGACTGCTACCAAGAAACCAACCATGTATCATAGATAGGTACACATTCCCCACGAGGAATATGATCAACAATAAAAGGAAAACAAAAAAGCATGATGGATTTTAATCCAAGACTTAGCAGAAGACACAAAGATGGTTACTACATACTCGGTGAGGGAACGATCCAAAAGGAAGGAATAATAATTATAAATATTTATGTCCTAGATCCAGCATAGTCAACGATGTGAAACAATTAAAAATTGACATCAATAATTAGATAAGTACTACTATATTTGTAATGGGGATCTCAAAGCCCACTGTCACAAATTGACACATCAACTAGACAAAAAATTCAACAGAGCCAGATCAGAATTTAACCAAACTTTTGAACACATGGATTTAGTAGATTTCTACAGAGTGTTACACTCCAAAGCCACAGAATTCACGTTCTCTTCAGGTGTACATGAGCATTTCTCTGAAATGCACTACCTGCTAGCTCATAGAAAATACTTCAGTAAATGCAAGAAACTGAAATTATCATAGATACATCGTAAGATCCCAGTGCAATGAAATAAAAATCAATGCTGATAGCATAAAAACTGGATAAACACATGGGAATTAACACCCTGCTAAACAAAGGATCACAGATGAAATTAAAGAAGAAATTAGTTTCTACAATTAAATAATAATGCAGTATTATGTTCTAGAACTTATGGCGTGGAATCAATGTAGTCCTATGGAGGAAATTTAGAGAGGTGAACACCCACATCAGAAAAACAGAATAAACTCAACTAAATACCCTAACACTGAACTTTTAAAAAGAGTGAGTTATATCCAATGTGTATATGAAAGAGAAAATTATGAGGATTCGAGCAGAAATTAATGCAATTACTACTTAGAAAACAACAGAAGAATGAAGGAGTCAAGAGTTGGTTCACTGACAAGGGCAGGTGAAATAGACAAAACTTTGGCCAGTCTGGTCAGAGAAAGGAAAGAAAAACACGCCATCGATGCAAGTAGGAATGAAACTGGCGAAATCGCAGTGGGTCCTGCAAAGTCCTGAAAATCCTCAATACCTACTTTGAGAATCTGTCCTATAGTAGAAGCGGAAAACAGAAGGAAAGGACAGCTTCCTAGATCCTCCGTAATTGCCAAACCTGAGTCCAGAAGACACACAAATTCTAAAGAACAACAACCTAGTATTAGTCCATGAAATTGAAGAAGTAATTAAAAACTACCAACAAAGAAAAGTCCAGGTGCTGACAGGTTCACTGGTGAATTCTACAAGAAACCTAGAGAAGATCTAATGCCGCCATTTCCCAGGCCCTTAAATGAAGCTGAAAGGGAAGCGATACTTCCAAAGCCGTTCCTGGAAGCAAACATTACCCTGACTCCAACACCAGAGAACACAAACCGAAGAAAGAGAACTACAGGTCAGTCTCCTCCATGAACACAGACCCAAAGATCCCCAATATGATATTGGCAGATAGAATGCAATAAATCATTAAGAGGATTATATACCAAATATAGCTATGCCACCTATGTCAACTAGGATTCTCCTCAAAAAATGAGGCCTAGAGGTTCCATTTGACCCAGCTATTACCCATCTTTTTATTTTCCTGAAAGAGTTAAAAGCATAACACCATGGTGACAGGCAAGTCCATGCTATAATAGCACAATTTGTAATAGCTAAATCTTGAAAACAGCTCAGTCAATGGACTGTTAATGGACGAATGGATGAAGAAAATGTAATTTTTAAGTACAACAAAGTATTAGACTATCATAAATAAGGATAAACATGAGAAATTTTTAGGTAAATGGAAAAACCATGAGAATAAATTTTACATGAAATGAATCAATAATGTTGAAATATACCATTGTTTGTCTTAGATGAGAAAGTGAAAGGGTAAATACGGAGCAAAAGTTATCACAAATACTGGGAAGTGGAAAGAAATGTTTAAGTGGCAAAGGGCAGGGTAGGGGAAGGGAAGTGAGGAAAAAAGAGAATAGAAAGAAAAATGGAAACAAAACATATTTGTAAATAAGGAGGGGAAGAAGGCTTGTAGAGAGAGGAAGAGAATGGGGAAACAAAAAGAAGAATCAGTATACATTATGTACAAGAACAAATTCCTTATGATGAATGTGATGAATTATGTACATCAAAAGTGAACCAATAAAATTAATTTTAAAAAAGAAAATAGTGTGACAAACCAGAGAGGACATGCCCTTTTCATGAAGCAGTTATACAATCCACTCACTTTTTGCCATAAGAATGTGGGCTTCATGTTTCCAGATCTTTCCAGTTGTCAGAAGCCGGAAATCCAGATTCTTAAAAACTCAGTTTATTAGACAAAACGCAGCTGAGATCCACATCTGTTGACTCGGGTTGCTGTTTGCAGCCCTCACCTCAGTCAGAAGCTCAGACACCTCCACAGGTGCCTTCCGAAGCAGTGTGTGCCTCTTTCCTAACATTATCCCCTTCTCCAGCTTTCTGACCTTATCTCTCCTCCATGAATCAAAAAGCTCTGCACAGACTGAAATCTTTTGGAGGAAAACAATTGAATGTCTGAATATGGAGTGTGGCATAAGGATATAGGGAGAGAGCAAGAAAAGAAAAGTAAGAAAGTTTAAAGAGGGAATCCAAGTATTATTTCACAGAGGAGATGACTGGAGAAGCACAGAACATGGGTCCACATACAACAAAAGCAATACGCCTGCCAGAATGCTAACAGCTAACACCTCCTGATCACCTGTTAGATGCCAGACACTTTCCTAAGCATGTTATGTATGGTACCTTACACATATTTCAACACAACTTCATGGAAAAAGTTGCTTGCCATGTTTTACAGAAGGCATACAGCACAGAGCCAGTAGATACCCTCCCTGAAGTCACGTACTGGCTAAGTTTAGATCCTCACCTCTTTCTAGGGGTAGTTGTGCCCTGTGTACCTTCTTTATCATACCTTCAGTTACCACATTGGCACAATGTGGCTCAAGTCCTCGGGGTGCCTAAAATGACCTTTCTACACATCCAGCTCCAAGAATTCTTTAAACTCGGGACAAAGCCTCTTATTACCAGCTCCTTCTCTGGTAGCATTGAACATGTTCGCAAATACCTAATGGTTTCCTGTCCAAGATGTAGGAGTTGTTTCTTCCATTACAGGGCATGGTAGACTGAGTCACTTGCATCTCAAGACCAGCACACGGTGGGCTTCTGCAGGCAGGTGGGAAAGCTTCTGTGGCCTCTTACTCTTTTGCTTTCTCAAGACCACTCATTCTACGGAAAGCCAACGGCCACGGCGCGAGGATGCTCCAGAAAGATCTGGCTCCTCCCACCTGCCTGTGAGCCTGTCCCTCACACTAACCATGAAGGTTTTCAAAGTATGGGTTAATTCATTTTTCTTTATATTTTGTATTTCATGTATTATTGTCTTATTTACAGTACTGCAACTTTCTTATGTGAATATTTTTCAGTTGTGAAATGAATCATCTTGAATTTCTATTGTTTCTTATGGGAAAATGTGCTTTGATATACAAGTGCTCTGGATTACAAGCATGTTTCCGGAATAAATTATGGTCACCAAACAAAGATCTGATGTATTTTACACTTCAAAGAATAGGAAGTAATTTGGATTTATACTTGGTAATAGGATGACTTTTCTTAAATTTTATATGGGGAAAATTCTACTGTGATGACGTGGCTTTAGAACATGGTAGTTCTTTGTTTGGTCTTTAAAAAATGAATACAATGTATTGGGAATTTAAGAGAATTTCAAACAATACTAGCATTTTTTTGCTATGAAAAGAGTAAAATGGACTAATTTCTACAATGACGTCCCATGTACCTCAAGTTCCTCCCTGCAGCACAAGTGGGATAAACAGTAACACAGTTAGATCACAGCTCCGTTTCTAAGGATTCTGGGAAATGAGCTAAATTAGTTAAGGACAGAGATGAGTGCAAGATTATTCACATGGAGTTTAATGAACCTCGTGATGAAATTTGCTTCAAACCTGGACAATTCTTTTTTTTTTTTTTTTTGAGACAGGGTCTCGCTTTGTAGTTCAGGCTGGCCCTGAGCTCACTATGGTGCCCAGGCAAGCAGCCGTGAACTCAGCAATCCTCCTGTCTCTGCCTCCCGAGTGCTGGGATGACAGGCGTGAGCCACCACACCCAGCACTGTGGTATGTGGTATTGATTGCTGGTGGGCGTGAGTCTCCACGCCCAGCATTGTATGTGGTTACTGGGGATCGAACTCAGGACCTTGCGCTTGCGAGGCAGGCGCCGGAACCACTGAGCTAACCCTCCGGCCCAAACCTGGACAATTCTGATTGCAGTGCTTACTATATATTCTTGAAAATTATTAAAACATGTGGCATAGCGTTACAATAAGTAAATTAAGGTAAGATCAATATGAAACATAATTCAGGCGGGTTTCCATCCACTAGAGGCCAGTGTAATTCAGCATGGAAACAGAATTTATAATCAATCCCTGTGGAAAAACCAACATTATTTCTTCCACTTAAAAGTAGAGCCCTTGTGAGTTGAGGGGGAAAAAAATGATGAAGAAAGCTGTTTTTGAAGCTCTGAAGAGGAAGTTTCAAAGGATAAAAAAGATGAGTTAAGAAAAGATGAGTCATGAAAAAAGGAGCAAAGAGAATTCTTGGATACAGAAAAAAACAGTACTGCCATATACTGTTTGATGTTTCACCAATGCAAGCATAAAAATTTAAGATTCTTGGTGCAACTGTAAACATTTCCGTAAGCATTTCATTTGATGATAAAAATAATTAAATATCTTGAATGGCTAGAAAATGCCACACAGTGATCTTGTTTTCAGAGCAGTTGTCACCGCTACCTGACTAGACAAAACACAACAAAATACCATGGTTTCTGAGGTTAAAATGAAGACAGCAGCTACAACAATAAATGACAGGCATCTCAACTAAGAGGATCTGTAATATCTTACCCTTGTGGCGGGTTCTTATTCTGGCTTCTCAACCAAAAGTACTATTCTACTGTTCGCTAGAGTGTGAATTAGTCAACTTCTTTGGGCTCAGTTTCTTTATCTTTAAAATGGAGAAAATAATAGTACCCACCTCCTGGGACTGAAGAAGCTAATGAAGGGAAAACACTCAGCCCAGTGCCCTAGCACATGGCCCTTCCTATTTTTTACTGGTTAGCAATGACTGCTGCACAGTGCTTCCTTGACACAGAAATCATTTAATCCTCAACAAACTCCCAAGTTATGAAGTATTCCCACAGTCTTTTAGAGACAGGAAAATGGGCTGAGAGGGGTGAGGTAGCTTATAAGCTATGGCTTTGAGTCAGGGAGCTAAGATCATGAACGTTCACATCAACACAAAAATTACACTCTGAGAAGGTCTTCTTGCAAATGTGCTTTAACACGGCTCATAAGTCCAGGAGAACCAAATCATTTAAATTCAAATCTTAGCAGCTAGTTCCCATATTCTGTCTTGTATGTTAAGCAAAAGAAAAAATTTTTTTTTGATTTCCAATTTTTGACCATAGGATATACAGTTCTGTTTCTTGTAAAAACTGAAGTCTATCCAAATAAGTAACAAGCCAATTTTTCATGATGTAAACTGTTAAGACAACCTACAGAGTAGGAAAGAAATGAACAGGAAACGAAAATAGGATCAAAGGTAGAAAAAAGTTAAAATACCAACTTGCCTGACCACATGACCCAGCTCAAAATCTGCTGAAGCATGCAACCATTTCACGGAGACTCATGTCTCTCTGATAATTTCCAGAAGAAACTCTTCCGAGGAGGACACCAAAAACACCGAGGGGCAAGGGTGGTCTGACTGTTTCACCAGAGAACTGACGAGCAGGAATGGGGGGTTGTGCAGAAGCAGCCTCCAAATGGCTGGGCTTATTAGCATCATCACCCATAAACCAACTGGAGTGTCTGCTCGCCCTTCTAGACTCATGGTTAAAACAGAGAAAAGGGGGTTTGTAGGAAAAATGTAAATAGGATTGAATTTAGTCTGAAAACACCATAGGTCTAGCCATGTGTCACAACTGAGGTATCTCACCCAGAAAAGATGTAAAGTTAATGGAATATGCACTGACCATATATATAATATGTATATATATATTATATACACACACATATATATAACATTTATATATATATATAAACATATATATAAAAATACATAAAAAATTTCAACAACCCAATGTACCCTAATGGGAGTGAGGAAGACAGCACTCTCGTAGACTGGTAACAGTGAACCCTCTAGAGAGGACTGCCCAAATCGCAAGCCCATACCCGTTTATTTATTGCAAAGTGCTGACACTGCAGTTAGACCTAAGGACTGAGGTTTTAATTTAGAAAAAAACCCCAACACATACATTAACGACCTTCGTCTTAAAAGAAAAACAAATAATATTCATGCCATAGGTTTGCCACCACTGGTCTAGAACAGTATTTTCTAAACTTCCACAATAGTAATAAATTATAAGTCTCATCTCTGGTTTCAGAAGCAGTAAAGAAAAGATTATAAAAATGGGAAGGACACTATTAAGCATGAGGGCAGAATATGATAGACAATAACAAGATACCTTCGTTTCACTGAATTTTTAAAGAAGCCTATGTTTCACAAGTAAAATTACTGACCATCTGTTGACTTCTTATTGAAAAATAAGGAGAATCTCACATGTATCACCCTGACTCTACTATCTACAAAAGGATCTGTTGCTACAGAATTCTACTGGTATTTCAGTAATAATCCTTCTCTCTGTAACAGGATACAGTGAAAACAAACAAGAAATACATACATGTGTCATTTACATTGTGAGTCCCTGACTAGAATTAATAAGAAACATGGCACTGACTGTTTCCTTGTGCACTGCAATATTCTGGTTTCACTTCCAGGTGTGTATGTATCTGACAATAAACGTTACTCTGATAAACATGTAACATCTAAGAAGAGAGAGTTTCTTGCTAGGCGCACCACTTTGTGTCAGGTATCATGCCATGCCCATGACAGGGACTGGATCCTCATCCAGACGCACACCAGGCGGTGTGGAGGTGAGAAAGCTGTTCACTGTCTTACAGTTGCCTGATGTCCAAATCTTGTCCCCAGCAACAAATCTGCCATATTCAGAGGCCCAGGATGCTGGTACGTTAAGGGAATTCTGGGTAAAGTGCAGGAACACAGCAGGATCCTGACACATGCTAAACTCAGTTCCTTTTATATGCTGACCCCATAATCCTCCTTCAGAAAACAAAACACAGCAAATGCCTCCCCAAAACAAGCAAGACACAAGCACATCACAGGCTTTACTAGTGGTCGGGTGGGAGACCAGTCTCCGTCTCTCTTGTTGGTACTGGGGTGGGAACCGAACGGCCCCGCAGAGCAGGTGCTGCCCCTGAGCTGCAGCCCCTCCAGACTGTCTCTAGTCCTGGTTCTCTCCGTACTAGTCAAGGGTCACTGGAAACACTTCCGCATCTCCTGTGGCTGCCGCTGCACTTCCTGCTCAGGAAATCCTCGAGAAACTCCCTCTCACCAAAACACTAAGTGCGCAGTCGAAGAAAACGTGCCAGCCATGCCAGCCTGCCAGGATGACCTGTTGCTCTGTCCTGTTATGATATATGCAGGAAACTTCACTGACTACATGAATGAGAGATGGAAATTTGCAGGGAAAATGAGGCTCAGAAACTCATTCTTACTCACTGCTACATATCTAGGTCAAATTTGGCTTTTATGGATAAATGAAGATTGAGAAAAGAATTATAAATTAGAAAAGCTTAATTAGACTATAAAATACTGTCAAGAGAGCTGAATTGCATCTTTTGACAGAAACTAGGTTGAAAAATAATTAAACCTGGGCATTGCAAAGCCTATTTTGTGTTATGTTGAAGAGGTGAGTATTTCCATGAGAAATATTTCCAATTCTTTGAAGATCTGACATTAATCAGTCTAAATGTATGAGCACGACTTCAAGGAAAGGAGTTTACTTAAATAAGGCAAGTAATGCAAATACAAATGAGAGGGCTGTCAGCTCTACCTGACTCTCAGAGGCTAGGCTTCAAAACGTATTCTTTTAAGAATCTAAATTGCTTTAGGGAGCAAAAATTAGGCAGGGTTACTGAGAAATAACAGCAAACAAATGTGTACTAGGATCCTATGTGTGTAGCAGCCCTGAGATGTGGTGAGAGAGGAAGTCTGTAACCACAGTCACACTCAGTGCTTTCACTGATTTAAAATCTGGGGTCGAACTACATCTAGAGAGGGCGAGGAGATTTCCAAGGCACAGCAACAACGAAGACTCTTCTCAGATGCGACAAAGCTCCGCTTTCAGAGCGACTGCGCGACCTATCGCGAGAGCATGTACCGCGAGAGGACTGCAGGCTCTTTACGGCCGGCCGTGCATCTTGGGAAAGGGCGAGCGGATGCTCACAGCGCAAGCGCGGCGCGTCCACCGAGTCAGCGTCTCCCTGTCGTGCACGAGGGCTGCAGGCGAGCGGAGCTGTTCAGATCTGGGGACAGGCCGCAGTCACGGGGCCAGCCCCTCTGCAGACACGTATGAGGCTGACGGAGGAGGTGTCCGAGGTGGGCCGCCAGGGTTGATCTGGTCCTTCGTGAGGGTGTGAGATAGGAATCACTGCGTGCTTTCTCCACCAGAGGGCTAAGGTGATAGGGGAATCCAGGTGTGCAGAGTTCTCTCCTCTGCTTAACAGCCACTAGCTTCACCTGGACGCTGGCTAAGCCTGGCCTTTGATTTTACATTGTGGATCCTTCCTTTATCTGTCAGAGCCCAGATAGCCACGGATCATGTTGCCTTTGCCAATATTTGCATCACTTTCTTTTTCCAATTTTTCCCATGAATGTTTTGTCAAAAGCAGGTCAAACTGTCTTCTCACTTCCTCTATTCTGTGACAGAAACTTCTAGACTTCTGCCATTTGGACATCAGAATCCACGTGTGTTGCTGAAATACTGTGATTAAAACAGTGGCCTGTCTTACCACAGATGGGTCTTAGAACAAGAAACACTGCCTTTGTGTTCTGTGGGCCCTGACATTGATAGCACTGATGCTAATACTAACCACAGAGCACCATTCCTGCTCCTTCTCCCCTTTACAGAGTCGCTGAAGGACTTGAAGCTTGGTGCAAAATTAAAACTGCAGAGCCTGACAGGCCCCGCAACGCTGCTCCCTGCGCGGGTGATCTGCAGGACCCTCCGTGCAATATGAAAGCAAACGATAACTCAATCAAAAGACCGGGGAATGACCTCTCTTCGGAACACTTGTATCACTGGTAAAAAGAGGTCTATTCATGTGGAGTAATCCTGTAATTCACTTAAACAGTTTTACATACTGTCTCCATCTCTGTAGTATGAAAGGATGAGGAAATTCAGCTCAGCAGGATGGCGGAGGAAGAGGCAAAGGGGGGGATAAGGCCCAACTTATCCCTCTTTTTGACAAACCTGATTATTTTCTTGATGACTCCACTTCCGCTCACGGGGACTCAGGGGTTCTCTACAATCCCAGGGATTCCAGAGATGGGCTCCCAGTGTCCTTCCTGAGACGTCGGACAATTCCTTGGAACTGCTGCTCTGTGCAACCACGCACTGCTCTCAGGTAACTAGGGGGCCATGTGTAAGCATGTGGAAAGCAGTCTCAAATTGCGTATATTCAGTGTGCTAGGGTTACCACATACTCGCTCTGAAAAAACAGATGAATACCATCATCCACAAAGAAGTATCAGAACCTGGCTCAGTAACAGCCATTACTAATAACACCGTTACCACTACGGTGGCTTTAGAGATATTACCCTTAAATGAGCTGCCCCAGGACAGGAACAGACACAGAAGTGAGAGAAGCTTTCCTTGGCCTCTGTGATTTAGTCCCTCACACCTGGTGGAGTATCTTGCTTACCATTTGACATTCTTCCAGTCTTAACAAACTCGCCACCACCCTCCACGGCTGAGCACGACCCTCAGACACCTTCCCTCTCTTCCACCCTTCACACGCTTCCGCCTTCCGCTCTCGGCTCACGTGACTGCTCACGGCTTCTCACCTGCAATCACCTCTCCCTCGCTGTTGCTTTCAGTCACTCATTTCACACCTGCAGACGTGTTACCCTAGTTTGAAACCCAAAGTCATATACAATTACTACAACCTCACTTTGTCTTTCTAATTACAGGGCGGAGTGTTTCCCACTTCTTTTAGGTGTCTCCTTTATTGCACTTAGCTTCAGTCTAGTAATACAGAATATCTACTGTTATGTGCATCGCTTCCACCTTCCAAGTATGGGAAACGTCCCTTGAATACCGGGACTCTTGGTCGCTTTATGTGCCATCTTGATTGTAAACAGGGATGCCAAGACACTTGGTAAAATATTACTTGTAAGGATATCTAAGAAGGTATTTCTAGAAGAAATTAGTAATTGAATAAGTAGACTGAACAAATGCCAGCCCTCACGTTGTATCACCCAGTCCTCCGAGGCGCTAGAAAGAACAACCAGTGCAGGAAGGGAGGGTGTGCTCGCTCTGCCTGACTGCTCACCCAGGGTCTCTGTCTTTGTCCCTGCCAGACGCTCCCAGGTCTCAGCTCTGCAGATGTGAACTGGAAGCCACACTACGGACTTCCAAGCACCCGCAGGCCTCCTGGGCCTCCAGGCTCGCTGGCTCACTAAAGAGTCCATTTCTGAGGGCAGTCTAGGTGAGGGGAAGAACATACTTTCATCTTTTAAAATATTCATATCTGGGCTGGGGATGTAGCTCAGTTTGTAGAGCCATTGTCTAACATATATCTCCAGCACAGAAAAAACAAAACAAAACAAAAAAAACAACAAAAAAACCAAACCAAAACAACAAAAAAACCAGACTAAATAAAATACTGCTTTTTGAACTAAAAACTATACATGAAATGAATAGAACAAACAAGCAGGCTATCAAACAATACCCAAACCCCAGAATCAGTGTTGTTGTGTTACAAGTCACCTTAGCCTAAGAGGTCATCAAGGTAAATTTGCACACTTACCAAATTTATATGATAGATAGTGAATAAAGGAGACTTAGAACATGTTGGCTGAAAAACTGCTCTGATTATTTTCCAAAATACTAATATCTCTTTGCACAGCACAAATCCTTGTTTAAAACTCCATTTGTTCAAAATGTAAATTGGTCTTATTTGAAATTCACTTTTACAAAAATATCAAATTTGCTGAGTAAAAAAAGACATACAATATATTTAATATATTTGTTTTTTTAACATAGAATCATCTCACTTATAAATGAATACCTCTTTAATAACAAAACTGTCCTTGTTCATTGAAATAGTTGGCAAAAGACATTTTGACTATTTATCTTTCGCCTACTTCAAGTACATAAAATAATAAGAATGACATTGAAATGCAACTTAGAATCTCTTCCTGCTTTTGGTGTTATGACAGGATTGAACAAAAGATTTTTAGGAACTATCAGATAGGATGTTTTTCTCTAAATAATACTCTGCTTAACTAGTAATGGTTCCAGTCACCTAAAATACCCATAGATACATGTTCTATGTTATTATCGTATTTCTCTTTTTAGAAAAACTTACTTTTCCTTAAAAGTAGCCCACTAATTCTCACATGAAATTCAATGTGCTGTTGCAACAGACTGTAATACTAGATTTTAAGATAACTTCAAGGAGAAGAGGTCCTTGGCAAAAGGGTCAACAACAGAAATCACATCGCCACCACCACACTACAGTTCCTTTATTCACAGACACAAAGACTTGGCCTAGAAGGTGTTGTTATAAAGGATGCTGCTGCACAGTACTAGTTCCGGGGGCAAATCACAGCTGAATCTCTTTATACAGCAAATCCAGAGCCAATGCAGACCACTGACTTTCCTACCTCGTTAGTAAGAAAAATCAGCTCAACCTCCAAACCATGGTTAGAGACAAACATTTAGGTGCTTTGCTCATGTTCCCGCTACTTGGTGGGGTGTGGAAGGGGAAGGATCTTAAGAACAGCAGGAAGGCAGCGAAGGAGGACCCACTCACATTCCACAACCCAGATGCATTTCTCAGCTATGACGAGATGCTACAGCAGAGGTCAAATTTAACCTGGAAGACCACCTGGAGGACGAAAGATGCATCCAAGTGTACCTCTGGCAGGTGACAGTGAGCATCTTTACTTTCAAATCTGGCAACAATGGGGCACTGTTTTGCTGATTTATATTCTTGTTTCAAAAAACAATAGTACTAGAGCATTTTATAGACGGTGATTGGTTTTAGTAAATGCTGTATTTGGAATGTCTAGGACAGTGCTATAGGTGATAATATCAATTTGATAATCACAGAGCCCCACTTTCCCACCCAGTACTAGATGGAGAAGAAGCCTGCCGTGAGGGAGTAACTGCCTGAGCTAAGCCAGCCCAAGGTCTAACTTTAAAGACAAGTGACGGGCTAAACCTTTTGAGCAAACAGCTATGGAAGACAGTTTCTGTGGTCAGCTGTGAATGTTCTAGCTGTACACTACTACTCATCTATTCCAAATGTATCACTTAGTTTTGCATCTACCTTTTGTTCGTCCTTAAGCCTGGAGTTGTCTTCCTCTTCGTGAAATAAGACCAGGTCAAACTGCCCAGGCTGAGGTTGAACTTGAGATCCTCTTGCCTCAGCAACCTAGGCGGCTTAGTTTGTGGGCTTGTGCCACCAGAGCTGTCTATAGTTCCCTTCCCCTTTATGCTGGTCAAGTCTTGCTTTTCATTAAAGGTATCCTTTCCGATTTTTCTTGTAACTTCCGTGGGTACAGTACCCCATGTTCCTCCGCCATGGTCACCTCTCTGTGCTAGGTTCTAAGACTCCAATTTTTTACAATACATCCTCATTCCAATCTTGTTTTTCATATCCCTCTGGTGTATCCATCAGAATATACACAAGTTATCAAATAATCACACTATATGACAATCTTTCAGTTTTTGAATTTCCTGAGGGCAGAAAAAGAACTATTCTACCTAGAAGGTCCTTTCTACAACACCAAAGTTAAGAGTTTTAAGAGGAACAGGAGACACTGGGGGTACAGTTCAGTGGCGCAGTGAGTGCCTAGCATGCTCGAGGGCCTAGCGCTACCCAAATTGTACACGCACACACACAATAAAAAGAACAGGAGATCTGTAGTTTCACTGAATTGAATTAAAAGAATGACTAATGTTTCCTGAGCTTTCTTATCTTCTTGCAATTCTGAATAGGTAAGACATTAAGTTGAGATGATATCTTGTCAGGCTGGACCACTGCACCATCAGTTAGGGGGCAGTCTGTCTGTCTTTTTCACTATTTGCACTCCATATGAACTCCGAGTTGCTATTGCTAGCCACTTTCTCCAGTGAAAGTCCGAAATAGCACTTCTGTAAAAGCTACACATATAAAACAGCACCTTATCATCATATTAAAATCCTTAAAGTTAACCTCCAAGGAGGATTCCATTAACCTTGTCTTGTGGGTTTTAAAATACTTAGCTGAATTTTACTTTATCTTCTTATCTTGACCAGCGGTGACCTAATCTGTGGTTAAAATTGGTTAAGAAGGACCAATTTTATACAGGTAAAGTTCCAGAAGGAAGGCGGGACGTTCACTGGACAGTAAAAGAGATGGTGAGGGACTGCGTGGGAACAGGAGATGCTGACGGAGGTGTCTCCTGAGGTTCAAGTTCCGGAGTGGCCTTTCTCTTTTTAAATTGCCATCTGGTGAAAAAGCCTCTTTCTTCCCATACAGGATGGAGAAACGATGTACGAACTGTGGTGAGGCAGAAGAGGGCTGGCACAGCAGCTGGGGAGGCAGGCAGGGGCAGGAAGGCACCGAGGGGCTGAGGGAGCAATTCAGGATTGGGGGATTAGATTTAGTCTGACTACTAAACTACAGGCTTAGGTGTCAGGCCACGGGAGGTGCAAGATCAGTGAGACGTGAATTCACTTGCATTGAAATGTTTAGCTCAGTCTAGCTTTATAAAAACATCTACTTTGAAACAGCCTTTTAACTGTCTACTTGCTGGCTTAATTACCAGCTTAATTTCTGATCTCAGAAGAGAACTGTAAAAATAAAACAAACAAAAAACCCCACTGTCTATGCCTATGAGAAGTGTGTCTATTTAAGCCAAATCCAAGGCAAATCCAAGACCAAGATGCCACCATACAGATCTAGAGGTTGACAAAGAGCATAAGAAACAGGTCTAAGGTGTTCAGATCTTGTAACTGTCAGCCCTGGCCTAAACGGCAGCTTCTCAGTAAACAGGGCAAAGGGACTCAGAACGAAGTATACAGCATCCCTGGCGCTGAAAAGCCCAGTAACTGTCTACATAGCTGCGCAGCCCGTCCTTGGGCATGCAGGTCATCAGCGTCACCCAGATTCCTTGGCTCCTCAGTACCTAGCTAAGCCCAGCTCTCGGTCCAGTCAGCGGCTGGTGTCTCTCCCGCTGTCACCCGTCCACTCCCGGGTGCAATCTCTCCCAGCGAGCTGCCACTGTCGCTCCCGGGGCCACCCACCCACCCACACATGTGGTAAACTTGTCTTTCCCAGCTAGCAGCTAGCATCTCCTGCCTATAGTCTCCTGATTTTAATCCCTGTTAACTGGAATAAACTTTCCTCTCAAAAGCCTATTTTTGCCAAGTAAATTCTATATAACAGTAATTCCAAAGCATTGCTGTGAAACTGCTTGTGTGAAAGTTAGTTACAGACCTCTTGTAAAACAGTACCCATACATACTTGCAAAGGATAATGATAATTATTCGTGGAGTGCAGCAAAGGTCAGTGGGAAGTGGCACACTGGGTCCCTAACAATCTTAGACACTTTCTTAGCATGAGACTCAGTACTCAGCATCCACAACTCACAGCATGAATCTGCTCTGGTTTAGCTTTAGAGATCTCAGTCCTTACATGAGCTGGCAGCACCTAAGCAGGAAGAGACATGGCAGAAGAGCCTGGGCAGAAGTACCTCTGCCAGGAAGCAGGGAGAAAAGGGAGGAGCTGCTCATGCCCTCATGACACACCTCCCAAAACATTCACCTATAACCTCAGGTCAGCTATGAACTCGTCAGTGGACTAGTGCACTGTGGTCTCTCCTCTTCTCCCATCCATATATGTACAAAAATAAAGTGTCACCATGTCGTTATGGTTTAGATTGGGAGCGCCCCTCCCCCCAAGGAGCACAGGCAACGGAGGCTGGATTAAGCCCAAACTTCATGTGTTACATGGGTTTTCAACCTTCTATTTTCCTGTTAGTGGCTGGTGCGGGTCCCTCGGAAGTAGCTGATGAGAACTAATTATATAAATCTGTGAATAATTTGCTTGTGCTTCTAAATGAAGTAGCAAAGACTCAAGGTCACGTTTGCAACAGCATCCGCTCTGTCGGGCTTCTACTCAGCAGCTGCAGTGGGTGGAGCACGGTCCCCTCGCTGGTGGTGCAGCTGCAGCTGACCACTCGGGGAACCCAAGAGCACTGGCAGGGCCACGGCTCCCCACTTGTAAGACTGAGGAAGACCCAAACAACGTGCCAGGTCTTTTAACAATTATTTTCCTTTTGAACAAAACAGACAGAGAATAATCTTAATAGGTTATATACTTTGATCTCTCTTCAAATGTAGATTGCTCTGGAATGAAGTAGAAAATATGTATTATTTACACCAGCAGTTGTTAATGGTAGTAATGATAGTACGTTATCTCTACCACACAGCGATAATGGGTTTTTTTTTATTATTAAAGTAATTTGTAGCCTTTTCTTATGGACATCAACTAAGTCAGAGAAAAGGAAAATGCAAAATGATTGCACAGCTCAAACTGCAGCAGCTCTTAGGACTCAGTGGGGAGGACGTTGCATTACCTTACAGATTAGACAGAACACACATCATTTCAGACCACGCTAGGTCCATGTGTGTGGTGTGAGGGTCGCAAGAATAGAAAGTTACTCAGAGAAAAGAAAACATCTCTTGTGATGTATCTTCAAAAAAAACCCCGATAAAATGGATTCTAAGAGTAGCTTTTTTAAAAACTAACGAAGTACACACAAGAAAAGAAATTGAGTTCTCCTCAATTATGATTTTTTTTCACGTTAAATAACTTCACTTAAGAACAAATGTGCACACAGTCAAATGGAATTTGCAATAACAGTTTAATATAGTTCAGTGTTCTTTTCCTCTTGAAATTTAGTTTGCAGCTCTATTAATATTGCCTGGAACACAAGTGTATGAAAAACAATATCTCCTCAAAGTGGCCCCTGAAATCATGTTTTCTGTCAAAAGAGATGCTTATGTACTAGTAGTAAATTTGGCACTTGGGAGACTATTCCACTTGTCTTGATCAATCTTAAAAAGTACATTTAAAAATGAACCTTAATTGTAAGCACCAAAGAAAGGTCTGAAATGAACCCAAGTCTTGGGGAACTGCTTCAGGTAATTTTTTAAACAAAGGGCATGAAAATAGAAAAAATAACCTATTTTTCTAAACACAATATTACTGTTAATAACAAAAGAACCTTAATATTAACAAAGCCTTCTTTTGTACCAGTCCCTGCAGGACAAAAAGTAACTGGTCCTAACAGCCAGAAGAAATGTAAATGGCCCTGCTCACCAGCCCTATGCTAGAATCCGCACTACCGTGACCCAGATCAGAGTCTGGCCACAAGCCCCACAGTAGAACTGGTACTCACTAAAGGAGCCACCGTGCAGGCCACAGAAGGACGGGAAGAAGGAGAATAAACCCATGCTGAGAGGGCCTGACAGCAGGGTATCCTGGAACGTCACTCATAAAAATGCTACCACCAAACAACTCTCACTGTGCACAAATCTCCACTGGTTGGAGGATTAAGATTCGGGGGAACTCATCCATAATATTAGCAGGGATTCACATGGTATTTTCTGTCTGCAAGTGCTAGGTAAAAAAAATCACCAGTATTTCTGTTTAAATACATCAGTTAGTGCTTTTTAAAATTACAAGTGATACATGATCATATCCAAATTTTAAATATTACATAACCTCGAATCTAAATCATGGATTTCTGTTGCAGGTAACTAGACATACACAATTATAGTTTTTCACTGAGCAAGCAAATAGTTCTCAAATGACAAATGCATTTAAATATCTATATGTACTGCATCGTTTTCCCTAGTTTTACTTCTCCTTTTCCTTTTAAGTACTTCTCCATTGTAAAATAATGATCACAAAAATGGAACAGAAAAACACATGAGGCAGAATGAATTATATGCAGTTCTAATACTGAAAAATAAGAGTACCATTACTTTGTATATTTTCTCCTACCATATTTCTGATAGAGATTTTGTCAAGTGTAGCTAAAAAATATATTGTATGATGCAAGAAGAGGCAGTAGCCTTAAGGCAGAAACTGCAGCCTTTTTTTTTTTTTTTTTTTGAGACAGGGTCTCGCTTTGTAGTTGTTGAGGCTGGCTCTGAGCTCACTATGTAGCCTAGGCAAGCCTCGAACTCAGCAATCCTCCTGTCTCTGCCTCCTGAGTGCTGGGATGACAGGCGTGAGCCTTCTTTGAACTAGCACTTGCCCGGCTACAGCCTTCTTTGAACTAAGCTTCCACGTCCACTTATTATGAGTCACTAGCATTAAGTCGTGTACAAGTGGAGGGTATTGCATGTGAGTATGAAGATCAGCAAATGGGTATCAATAACTAAGATTCACTTGGGCAGGTGCTGGCTGGAAATACTATTCTGTGTTAAATGTTTTCTTGCATCAAAAAAGGTTAATACTGTTTTCATAGGACAAAATCCAAGAGAAGGACTCAAAGATTGAATGTCTGATATTTTTTAAAGGAACTTATGGAATCCTCATCCTTACGTATTAAAGTTATATACTGACTTTGTAATGCAGCTTATTCTCCTAACAGTTGCTGAATCTCATTCAATAATAAATTATAATGGTATCTGCCTTTAGCCTTTCTAGTCATAAAAGGTCTGATCATATCATGCTTTCATTTACTAAAAAAACTAAAGGTTTTTATGATATGTGACGGTTTATAAAATACAAATTTAAGAGGGAAGAATGTCATAGGAAGAAAATTTGGGTGAGAAGAAAGTTATTAAGGGACAATGATCACTGTAATAAGATTATCGTGGTAATTTACTAGGTACCATATTAAGTCATATCAAATCTGACCTTCCCATTTTATGGATGAAGAAACTGACACTAATACAGTAGGATGAATTTAAGGACAGGTTTAAAAATTCTGTGATACTGGTTTCAAGAGATGGAATTTACCTCCGTATCTCTTCATCTGGGCTGAGTGACTCACTGGCAGTGAACGCAGCGTGCCTAGGTGACCCGCCCTCCTCTGAGATGAGGCTGGAGGGACAGTGGCTTCCATCTCTCTTGGTGCCTTGTTAGGTTATACACAGCCCAGGGGAGGGGCCCGAGGCAGGGGCACGCGCACAGTGCAGGAGCTGAACAACCTGAATTCCGAGCACCACAGACACTGCATCCTGACTCCACAGTTGACTACAGCCTGGGGCACGATCTTCAGTCAGAAGAACCCAGTGAAACTCCTCCTGTTTCTACCTCGTGGAAGCTTCAACTGGTAAGAAATGTTGTTTCAAGCAGGTAAGTTTTAGAATATTTTGTACATAGCAATAGAAAACTGACGTTTAAATGATTTGCTCAGGATGACAAGTGGAAGTAAGAGCTCAAGATGTCAAGCACTGCAATGTATTTTTTCTATTAGGAAAAATGATGTGGACATGAAAAAAAGCAAGAAAAATCACTTTCAGAAACAGCTGTCCCTGCTCTCAATGACAGGAGCATAAAGGAGCAAATATGGTGAATTTTATTGTTCCTTCACCGAAATTTTACATAATTTTTTGCATTAAACTTTTGCTCCTTCTTTATCCACTATCTTGTTGTGAAGTACTCAAGGTAGCTGTCAGAAGGGAGGTTTTTTTTTTTAAGGTTTGATTTAAAAAATAAAGCAAATTCACACACATTAGGTAAGACTATGCAGACTGTCTACTTTCAAATCACCACTGAATTCTGCAGTACGGTAATAAAGTCTGGTAGCCAGACCAGCAGTGCCACATGAGCACAGAGGTGGTTAGAAATGCACATTTTGGGTCCCCACACCCAGTTACTGAGGTAGAATCTGCTGGTGCATCACAAAAATCAGTGTTGTGACAGCCTTTCCCTGTGAAAGATGCAGTTGACTGCTTACTGCTCTCCTAGGACAGTGACAGTGGCCACCCTAAGCTTTGAGCCTACTGATAACCGCAAGTATTTTCTAGAAGAGAAGCATGGCTTTGGGTGGCCTTCAACCTAATTACAATGTTTAAAGATATTTAACTATTAAACGCCAACCCATACAAATGTGAAAAAGATCCCTCCTACACAGACTTCGTGAGGAACTGACTGTATTTTTTAATCAACTGCTTGGCAAGCAGTGTACGCTATTGGTACACAGCTATACCAATGCTAAACATGTTTATTCACAACTTGACAAGAAATACTGCCCTGTAATTAATCATTTTCCAGCTATACTTCAGATGAAATCAAAATAGGTACTCAAAATCTGAATCCCCTCTTAGTCACACAAATAATAATTAAATCTATCTGGTATCTACATATGTGCGGGTCTTTTTAGGCAAAAGAATGCCAGACACTTAAAGAATGTTGGTCACAAAGTACATAACTGAGAAAATGGCCATTTATTTTGAGTATCTTCAACTGAGTTATTAAAACCAAGTGATCTATTTAATTGAATATTTTCACTTAAGTATTTGTAAATAAGACACAATATTTTCAATAATCATCTGTTTGAGAAAAAAATGGTTAAAAATCAAAGGGTTAGCATTAGTTTTATTTTTAAAGTTAGAAAACAATCATCACTTGCAATTCGCTCCTGTCAGCACACTGCCCCTGGATCACTTGCTCCAGCAAACGTGCATCCTCCAGGTGGGGTGCTAAGAGATCGTTCTCAGTGGACAGCACGCTGAACTTCACGGTCAAAGAAACTGAGTTAATTAAAAAAAAATCATTTTACTTACTTGACTTTAGGATTTCTACCTCATTTCCCAAATGTAATAATGCTAGAAATACCATAAAATACTGTAATTAAGTATGAAATTCACTGTAAAGTGAAAACAATGAGAGCAAATGTTCTGAAGTCATTATAAAAAAGTAATTGTTTGAATATAAAAAAATATGATTTCCTAAGTGTGAGGGAGGGCTTTTTCGCCCCACCATCTTTTCGGTATTCATTAGGCAATTATTGCGTGGCACTGGGAAGTGAGATAGTTATAAGAATCTCCACCCTCTGGTTTGAATCGACGCACAACTGGGAAGAAGGGGAAAAATGTACATGTGTGGAGGAGAAATGTGGGGTATAAAGCAACGTACAGGTACGAGGAAGGTACTGTGAGGGGAAATGTTGATTCCCACCATCGGTCATTAGTGAAATACATTTCAAATTCGCAGACTTGCCAATGGAAAAAAATGGTTAAAAATCAAAGGGTTAGCATTAATTTTATTTTTAAAGTTAGAAAACAATCATCAGTTCATGAAAACTTGAGGCAATTTGTTTTAAAAAGTAAAATAAACAATAAGGATATTCATATACTGCTTAAGTAATTTTACCTTTAACAATGTGTCAGAAATATATGTCCCATTTCATAGAGACATGTAGTTAATAATGCTCACAAGAATATTTTTTAAAATACTATGAATAGCCTAATACTCAAGCCAGGAATTGAGGAGTGCTAATAATGACAACATTCACTTTATGAAATGCTTTGCCAGCCATACAAATGAATAAAGTAGTTTCATGTAGATTAAATTTAAAATATCTCTAAGGCCTGTTTTTAGTTAAAATGCAAGCTTCACCAGAATACATACAGGATAGGTCTACTTGCTTAAAGAACAAATTAAGAGGCACATGTGTACCATGGCACTATGTGTAAACACATTAAAAAGTGACAAAGATTTGCACCTAAATTTGGGTTCTAACTGATAGGAAACAATATCAAGTCATCTCTCATATCTAGGGTTGGTCAGTTCTAGGACTTCCCTCATTAGATACTAAAATGCTCAAATCCCTGACGTAAAATGGCATATTATTTGCATAAAACAGGAGTGATAAATCTATGGCATGTGTGTTACTGTGTTTTTCCTTTTAAGTCAGAAGATGTTAATATGCGAGTTGTTTCATAAACTACAATCTCAGTACTGAGGTTTCACTGCAGGGTTGGCATTCTGTGATAAACACCTGGGTCTTGGGTTGCTGCTTCGGTACTTGGTCTGTAAAGGGTTCGCCATCTGTGGCACACAACCCACACACGCCTCCCTGTATACTTGAAGTCCCTCTAGACGACTCGGGACACTGGGAACAACAGAAATGCCGCGTGGCTACCTCACTTACATTTAGGGACGGCCGGGGAGGGAGCGTGTGCTCGCGTTCAGGCGGAAGCCCCCCCCCCCCCCCCCCCCCCCCCCCCCCCCCCCCCCCCCCCCCCCCCCCCCCCCCCCCCGCGCGCACTCCGGGTGCCCGAGTCTGCGTATGCGGAGCGCCGGGCACAAGG
>PVIC010008028.1:35507-49391 GCA_004025085.1 Thryonomys swinderianus
CAGAAAAACTGACAGTCCTTTAAATTACTAGGTAACCTCCTCCCTTCCTATAACAGGCATATATGTATCACCTCTGTTCTTTTTCTTTTTTGCCAAACAAATGTATTACTAATTTTTCCTAAATTTTTAAAAACTTTAAATCTGTAAAGTGAACTGTATAACTATGAATAATAACAAAAGTTACATACATTCCTGTAAATTGAAGATAAGTAAAGAGTAAATTTTTAAAATACAGTATCTTCATTGAATTCTATCTAAATACATTCTACCAGTGTTAAAACCATTATTTAGAAAAAGTTTTTCTTGGGATTTTTCAAACGCTCAAAAAGAGACAACATAATTATTTTTTGTTATTTCTATGTTGTACTATAAAAAATTTCAACCAAAAAACAAAGGTTGAAAAAACTGACCAGGGGACGAACACTCATGTATCCATGACAGACGAGTGATGGTGAACCTTTTAAAGGCTGAGGGCTCAAGTGTAACCCCAAACCCACTTATTAATCGAAAAGTTCCCAAACTGCAATTATACCTAAATATTGAGGTCATACGTTAATATCTTTTGTCTTAAAAGGAAAACACAGTAGCGCTCGTGCCATAGGTTACCCGGCACGGACACAGACTGCACCAGGAAACACACGCGTACGTAGGACACAGATTGTATTATCTGGTGCTTGCAGCACTTGAAGAGAGTAGGACATGAACCGTCTTCTCTCCATTTTCTGGCAGTCTTGGCTACTTGATATTTTAAGTATTTAATGATCTGGAGAGAGTTCTCTCAAGAAGCAGTAAGTTCTAATCCACAGTGCTAGAAAGCTGTCCTGAAGGAAAGGTAATTCCGCAGACTTAGGCTAACTCGCCCGGCACCTGGGAAGACTTGGTTAGTGGGTCTGGCTCATGGGTGTTTTTCCTCCACAACATACAGCTGCACAAGGAACTGAAACGAACCTTTCCCAATCTCCATTTCTTACAGTTCTGAGCCTGAAGTGTATACACAGCTGGGCCCTAATCCACTGCTTTAGTGCAGCATCTAGTTTTGAGAACCAGTCCTTAGAAATTTCACTTTGCTTATCTCACAGAACCCTCAAAACGCCAAGGACGAAGGGAAGATCTTCCTAAAATTCCTATATTTCACAAGAGGTGAAAAAACAAAAGCAAAAGAAAGCTTTTTAATTGGCCCACATCTGTGTGATTCAAGATGCTACCATCAAACCAGTCCACAGAAAAGCCTCATTTTTGCTCTGCTGTTAATTTAGCTCATGTTTTGTCTAATAAACTTCAAGATTCTACACTTTCTATCAGTTTTTGGCTATTTGAATACATTCCCTACACTTTAACCCAAACCTCACTTTTGTTTAAACCCAACTTAAATGTCAATTCCTCTGAGATGTATTCAAATATTTTAATAAGTGAGTTTCATAACAGAATCAATAGCGATGAGCAATGACTCACTACTGTTCAACTTCATACTGCTGATGTCACAATGATGCGAATAACTGACCACAGATTCATAATCTTACTGTTTGTAATGACTTTAAAGTCAGCCCAGTCTGTGATGTGTTGGTAATCTATGTAGAGGGAGAAGGGTCATTTGCAGTTTGCCAATTTCTAAGGTGTAAATACTCCCACTATGGCTAATTTCAAGTTACAAAATTTTTCACAATTTCCTAAATATTTAATACCACTGATATCACCACCACCATAGGAGCAATAAAAGGATGAAGATTTTGAGGACCAGTATAAATAAATGGCTGTTGAAGCTCATAGAAAATAATATTAAGTATATGTATTAGAAGCTGCATTAGCTAAGTCTTGGGCTGGTGTAGATATTCTCAATTTCCTAGAAGTATCTAGGGATTATGGAAGGATACCTTACTTGGTCTCATTCAAGAGGAGTGATAGCAAAACTTTTAAGAGACTGAGCTCCCAAATTGCAACCTAAAACCCACTTATTCATTGCAAAGTACCAACACTGCAATTGAACCTGAATACTGAGGTTTTAGTTCAGAAAACAAACAACTCATACACTAACATCTTTTGCCTTAAAAGAAAAACATAATAATATCCAGGCCATAGATTCATCACCACTGCTCTAGGGCAAATGAGAAAAAAAAAAATCTAACCCTCTGGGCCTGACTTCCATGGGGTACCTTCAAATGGAATTCATTCCTTATAAGCAAAGCCACTAATTGAGTCATAATTTAGAAATGCAGTACTACATAGCATTTCTAATGCAACCAAGTTTAAGAAGTCCTGTAACTCTTTATCAGTTTTATATTGCCTAGTCAGAAAATCTCACTCCTTTATAATAACTGATAAATTAATAAAAATATACAGTAATAAAACACATATTATCACAGCATTTTAAATGGTTGACAGTTTCAAATATATTCCATGTATGGCCATGAATTGTACTTACTGTAATAGTTTCTAAACTTTTGGCTTTCCTTTACAAAGATAAGACTAACATATAACCTGTGCATTGAAAAAATAACTAACGGAATATTTCTGTGGCTTTAAGGGGCAGGTAGTAATTCGTTTAACAGACTAATATTATTTCTTTTTCTGTTAGTTTCTTTATCAAACACTTCTTGATAAAAAAGAAATAACTCTCAGTCTCATGTTATTCTTCTTTGTATCATCTAGAAGCTGTTGCACTGATTTCTCCGAGTCCCTTGCCATTTTCCATAAATTATTCCTTTCCTGTTCACTGTCTGCAATTCTGTCCTCTAGGTCTGAAATTCGGTCCTCACCTTCATTCATTCTGCTTCACAAACTTTGTCGGGAGTTTTAAATCACCCGGAGCTCTGTTTGAAGCTGTTAAAGAGGTTCCATTGCCTTTGTCATCTGAGGTTCTAGCATGTTCCTGAATTCTCCTCTACTGTTATTAATATCTTTTTCACTATAGACAGTATCTCTCTTTTTATCTGATTATTTCTGATTTCCTTTTTTTTTGAGACAGGGTCTCGCTTTGTAGTTCAGGCTGGCCCTCAGCTCACTATGGAGCCCAGGCAAGCCTTGAACTCAGCAATCCTCCTGTCTCTGCCTCCCGAGTGCTGGGATTACAGGCGTGAGCCACCACGTCCGGCATTGCGGTATGCGGTGTTGATTGCTGGTGGGCGTGAGTCTCCACGCCCAGCATTATATGTGGTTACCGGGGATCGAACTCAGGACCTTGCGCTTGCGAGGCAGGCGCCGGAACCACTGAGCTAACCCTCCGGCCCCTGATTTCCATTTTACTAGATCTTCTTTTGTTACCATCTCAGAGTCTTGGTGATTCAGCTAGACTTATCTCTATCACCATACACTAAACAAAAATCAAAGTGGATTAGAGACCTAAACATTAAAACAGAAACACTAAAACTGCTGGAAAACGTCAGGTAAAACTCTTGGAGACTTTATGAACAAAACCTCTGCAGCAAGAGAACAGGCAGAAGGAATTGACAACTGGGATCTCATCTTATTAAAGCTTCTGCACAGCAGATAAATCACCAGCAGGGGAAAAGGCAACCGACAATATGGGAAAAAATCTTTACCAGTTGTTCCTCAGACGCAGGGCTACTACCTAGAATATATGAAGAGCTTTAAAAAATCACCCCCCACAATTTAAAGACCTCATTCAAAAACGGGCATCTGGAATGAACAGACACTTTTCAGAGGAAGAAGTGAAAGCAGCTAAGAAGCATTTGAAGAAATGTTCAACATCACTGGTCATTTGAGAGATGCAGAAGAAAACAACACTGAGATTTCACCTCATTCCACAAAGAATGGCTGCTGTCATGAAATCAACCAACAACAAGTTCTGGAGAGGCAGTTCACGTTCTGATAGCTAACTCTGGGAAACAACCCAAATGCCCACAACTCATGACTAGATAAAGAAGATGTAGGTTTTAAAAAAAAATAAAATGGAATATTATTTGGCCATAGAAAAGATAAATTTAAGTCACAGTCAAATACATGTACTTTGAGGACATACTCCTAAGTGAAATAAATAGGTCACAAATGTGTAAATACCCTATCTTTTCTCTGGTATGAGAAAATGAAGATATAAATGATTTCTAAAATGTAGGACAGATATAGTGAAATAAGAAATATGCAAAGGGAAAAAGGAAGTAGGAATAAGTATAGAAGGGAAAGAGAAGACTTGATAGTAAAAAAAAAGGAATCAACTTATGTATCTAGGGAGCAGGGGCGTATAGGGTGGGCAGGGGAAAAGGAAAAAATGAGAAGTCGTGTCATGCACTGATACAAATTTCTCAATGTTGACTGTGAACATGAAGTATATAAAATGTACCAATAAAATCAATTTAAAAAGAAAGAAATGACTTTCATACAGAAGTCCAAATTATCATGAACTCCTTCCTAGTCTTAAAGATTCCACACCCAACTGAGCTCTCAGTACATTCCCTACTCTTTACTTTTCCTTTTCTCTCTCTTCATTCAAATATGTATTAAGTTTTCACCAAGAATGAATCACCAGATCCAATGCATGGCACTCCTTGGCATCAGAAATAGCATCTAATTGTCGTTCTGAGGAGAGTGTTTCTGAATTTTAGTTCTTAGCAGCTCTCTTTGCCTCACATAAATACCATTCTAATTCAGCAGATCTTCTGAATCATGTAAGAATCTTCTAACCCAGTCAGTTGCATTTTGCAGTGGCATAATTTAGTGCTATATCTGTATTAGTACCTGTTTGGAGTACTGTGTGTGTGTGTGTGTATATATATATGTGTATATATATGTATATATATATATATATATACTTTTTTTTTTTTTGAGACAGGGTCTCACTTTGTAGTTCAGGCTGGCTCTCAGCTCACTATGTAGCCCAGGCAAGCCTCGAACTCAGCAATCCTCCTGTCTCTGCCTCCCGAGTGCTGGGATGACAGGTGTGAGCCACCATGCCTGGCACTGTGGTATGTGGTATTGATTGCTGGTGGGCGTGAGTCTCCATGCCCAGCATTGTATGTGGTTACTGGGATCGAACTCAGGAGCTTGCGCTTGCGAGGCAGGCGCCGGAACCTCTGAGCTAACCCTCTGGTCCAGGAGTGCAGTATATTTTAAAGGAAACATAGCATTATTTTCTTTCCAACTGGAATCATAGTTAAGGGATGGAGTAGACCTTCCTACTCCCATTCTATTCTTAAGGTCTTTTAAATTGTTAGTAGAACCCTGAAATCCACCATTAATTTCTTCTATACCTCTCATTCTCAACACATTTCTCTTCTTTAACTTGTAGCTGATAAGACTGAAACACGAATTTCAAATACAGTGATATCTGAGTTACATGAGTCTTTTCCTCTTTGATGAATAACATGGGAAAATGACCTCAGTCTCCTACACTAAAACACCAGAAGCAGAGCAGCTTCTAAACCACAAACATGTATTTCTCGTGGCTGGGAAAGCAGGGATGTCCACAATGAAGGTGCAGGAGATTCGGCGTCTACTGAGGGCCTGCTTTTGGTTGATTCCCTCCTGCCCTTGGGCGCACACAGACCACCGGCCCCGCCTGCGGCAGCGAAGGTGCCACTTCACTGTCCACACGCGCTCGGAGTGTGGGTACAGATTACCATAAGCCTCTCTCACGTCTGTCAAACCAAGTCCCTTTAAATCCCGACTAAAAAGGGAGACTGGTTTCCAGAATTGGATTGGAAAAATAGAGATTTTTAAGTCTCTTCCTGCTCTTAAAATGGAATGCTCAAACGTGATATGTACTGGCAATGTAAAATACTTTTGATGTGAAAAGCATGCAGAAATTAACTTTCTAACTTGAACAATTTCAATTTTATAGTTTTCAATGTTAGGTTAATCGCTGTAATTACAATACATTATGCCGTGCTCTGGGTAGTGGGCGCGAAAGCAGCCCATCAGGACACAGGCGTCTTACTCGGAAGGCGGTGGAGAAGGGGGAACCGCACCCTCACGTCTGTGACAGGGCGGACCTCTCCGCGCGCGCCCTCCGGCTTCACCCCTGCGGACGTGGCCTCGCAGCGGCGGGGAGTCTGGGGGAGCGCGGGCCTGCGGTTCCCGGTGCTCTTCAGACCGAAGGAGTCAGGGCCACTGCGCCTTCTTCCATCGGGGGGACGAAACTCTCTCTACGGATGATCCAGCCCAAGGACAGGTGTACGTGAGACAGAAGCTGCTTGGACACCGCGTCTTCCCTCTTCATGAGCTCTTCGCTCAGCCAACCTCCGCCGCACTGAGCTCGGCCGGGCCGCCAGCGGCCCTCAGCCCGGAACCGCGGGACCGCTCTCCGGCTGGCGAGGAGCACACCGAAGACAGCGAGACTCCGGAGTTCAGCCTGGCCCTGCGCCTCCGTCCTACTTAAACACCTTAAACTACATGGCATAGGATTCCTCCTGTATTACCAATCACAGCAACAATTAATTTGGTCTAAGGTTTATGGCCCATTATACACAGGATCATAACACAGGCAGGTCTTCAGGAGCATCAGGGAAAGCAAAGGGAAAACAGGTGCCTCTACAGAGGAAATTAATGGTGCTGAACTGTGACTGAAGATGTCTGTCTACTGTCCTAGGACAACTCTTCATTCAAAGGCTCACTGGAAAACGGAGTCGAACCCAGAGAGTGGAGGAAGATGTGCAGATAACAGGAGCGGGGTGGTGGCAGCCATGGGGCTAAAACTCACTGAACCCAAAGGTACGGTCATTTCCGGCATCACCAGAAACACCACAGGTGAGACCAACTAAAAGCCAGAGAGGAAAATAATCAAAATCAGTTAGGAAAGAAATTTTAATTTGAACTTTCTCGGGAGAAACTATAAATAATGCAGAGATTAAAACATATTAGCAAAAATGTATCGTGTTATCTTTTTCAAGCAAAAGAGCTAAACTTGAAAGTTTTGTAAAGACATTCAGTTCTGAATATTTAAAAGCAAATGTACATATTTGCCAGAGAAGAAAAAATCTTTAGAGCAAAAGATTAAAATGAAAATTCTTGATTGATGCACACCAGGATATCAATGTGGTCATGAATGATGCCAGGCTAGTTTTTCTTTCTTCTTATACCTTTATGTGCCTTTTGTTTCTTTTAGTGGTTCTGGGGATTAAACCCATGCCCTTGACCCTGAGCTGTCTCCCCAGTCCTCTTTTTTGAGATAGCATCTTAACTAAGTTGTTAGGTTGTCAAGGGGTCCTCGAACTTGAGATTTTTCTGCCTCCAGCCTCTCAGAATGCTGGAATTACAGGGTTTTACTATCAAGTCCAGCTTTTGATGTAATCTCTGCAAAGTGAAAAGGAAAGAAGAAAAAATGTGATGCTAAAAACAAGGAAATAAAGCTTCTGTGTATGGGATGGAGGTTGTAGGGAGCAAAAGAATGAGAAAAATGAGAAGTAAGTCATATCATGTAATGTACAAATTCTCCATGTTGATTATGATCATAATGTGTACATAATATGTACTAAAAAACCAGTTAAAAAAGAAAAGTGAAAATTTTGAAATGTAATTTTTATAATTTGAAAGACAGAGCTTTTGCAGATTGGGAAATATACAAATAGTCACACAGTATCACTCCATAAACATTCAACATGGAAGACTCATCAAATCCAAACTCTTTCAAATGTGCTCCACAAAGCAATCTAAAGTTTTGCTCTTAAAGAAAGAAGAGTGCTTTCCAATGATCTCTAGCTTTTGTTTTTTTTTGGCTTTTTGGAGACAGGGTCTCGCTTTGTAGTTCAGGCTGGCCCTGAGCTCACTATGGTGCCCAGGCAAGCTGCCGCGAACTCAGCAATCCTCCTATCTCTGCCTCCCGAGTGCTGGGATGACAGGCGTGAGCCACCACGTCTGGCATTGTGGTATGCGGTGTTGATTGTTGGTGGGCGTGTCTCCATGCCCAGCATTATATGTGGTTACCGGGGATGGAACTCAGGTCCTTGCACTTGTGAGGCAGGCGCCGGAACCACTGAGCTAACCCTCCGGCCCCAATGATCTCTGTCTTTTAGATGCTGTTAATGACTGTGACCAGCACCTTCACCTGCACACTAGAATCCTGCTTTCCACAACCTGGATCTCCAGATCAGCAGCAGTATAATCAGTTAGCAGGAGTCAGATTGGAAGAAAAGAGGAGATTTTTAATTTCACTCTCCTAAAAATGTCATGTTCTGAAGTTATATGTAGAACATTTTCAGTGGCGAGAATATGCAGAAATTCATTTTCTAACTTGAACAATTTTGATTCTCAATGTTACACTTATTAGAAATGCAAAATATCTGGCCCCAACTTAGATTCGCTTGAAATGGGGGTTTATTGGGGAATTACTAAAAGAAAGAATTCGCACTACACCTTATTTATAGCAGCTGCCCTGGGCAAACAGTGGGTAGAGGTATCATTTAAACTAAGAGATAAAGATTAAATTATTTAATCTTTCAAAATTTCTGTGTGAACTGTTTTCCTCCAACGTCTACGTACAGCAATAATAAAACAATGAAGTCTGCTGTTCCATCATCAACACTTCACCTAAAGAGGCAACTGACAATCACTGGAACTTTCCCATGCAGTGCACACATGGGGAGGTTTGTCATGTTGATGCCAATGTCTCAGCATAGCCAAACTCTGAAAACCTTCCTCCTCGAAGCCTGCTAAGGCTGACTGGCTTCGGCATCCACAGTGCAGCAGACAAGAAAGGCCCTGCACCGGTTATGGGCCAAGGCCTTGAAAGGCCAGGCGGTTTCTGCTTTCCCCTCGTGTTAGTGTCAGGGGCTGGCTAGGACAGTGAGCCACTCTACTGGTGAGGTGACGGGCAGTGGCCCTGGGCAGAGGTCACCTGAAGAGTGAGGGGCCTCAGACAACATGGGGACAAGGGAGGGGTTCAGCTGTTAGCTAAACACAGTCACATGTGTGAGAGTAAAACCACAGCCCACCTGATCCCAGCCTGAATTGCTGAATGATACTGAAAGTAGGTAGTAATAAAAAAGAAAAACTGGTAAAAAAAGAAAATAAGTACCTAGTGTTTTATTAAAGCCACTAAGTCTTTGAGTGCTTTGCTATATAGCAATAATTATCACACAGTACTCGATAGTTGTGTCTTATTTCAATCTTCCATTATTCCTAAGAAATAGGCCCTAACAGCCTCCCCTTTCTCTACCATTATCTGATTTGAATGCGGCCAGTCAAGAGTAGGCCCGGGCTGGGGCTGGACTGTGCAAGAACCACCTGTGAACGACCCAACGCACATCAGCTCAGTCCGATCTGAGGGCAGGACAGCTCCATCCTAGACTGGCATTGCCCCATTTCTGAAGGACAGAGAGTGAACTAACTCACCAGTCATCTCAGATTCTTTTCAGCTCTGAGATTCCATGACTCTTCCTAACGCAGCAGTCCATGCCTGTGCTACAGCATGGGCTTCAGTGCGGAGCATCATGTGCACAAGAGGCACATGCTGTCAAGCAGAGGTCAGAAGGCCGCCGGGCACCTGGGGGCCCATTCATACCGTCCTAGTGGTCAAGAGCATCTCAGCAACCATCCTGGAGGTCAGAGAGGCGAGGCTCAGTGCACACTAAGGTACTCTGAGCATGCTGCTTTCTAGAATGTTTTCCAAAAACCCCGTTGCCATAGGGGCCTCTGAGCCCTTCTATTAAGAAACACAGCACATATGAATACTATTGTCTTCTTTTTACCCTCCTCATTTGTGTTAAGGAAAATTTTCCAACAAGAAGAACACATGGTTAGTCACCTTTGAATCTCACTGCAACAAAGTAGTCTTGAAAGAAAAGGGGGCTTTTAAAAAATGATTTAACATTGTTATATGGACAATCAAATCTAATCTCTTTTAATTTACTCACACAGAAACTCAATTATCTTAATTGGGCCTCCACCTGATCTTGGTGGCCAGTGACCCAGTCAAAGGGCAGCTGTTCTGTGTGTATGTTTTAATATAAATTAGTATGACATTTTTACCATTTCTTTTCTGCTATTTAAAGCAGCATGGCCTGCTTGGCAAAATACATCTAAGCAGAGGGAAAAGCATTCAGTTTCTTGTAACATGGAAGGAAAACATTTTCTGTGGCCTTTTTTTTTTTTTTTCCTCAATGTATATGAAAAATCCAGCAAGTTCAGGCTACTGCTGTCTGTCTGAAGGAAAACAGGACACCAGCTTTAAGGAAATGCTGGTGCCACCTTTAGAAAAACCCAGTGATGAAGAGCAGACATGTGCCAGGCCCTTGGAATGGTGGTGAACCCACAGCAGCTACACATCAGCAACCTGCCAAGATGCAGCCAGAAGCCTTCACCACAGGCCAATGCTCCCATTCTCTAAAATCATTTCATCTTCAAGTCAGCCTGAAATGCACATCAAGGAATGGGCTCTACTTGTCTGTACACTTTTTATGAAGGTTTTTGTGTGCTAATCTGCTCAAGGGTCAAGTTTAGATTTGAATCAATTTGTTTGCCGGAGTTATAGTGGAAAATAAATTTACCAGGAAAGAAAAGTAATATTGGAAGTATCCATGATAAATAGATAAAGAATACCAAAGCTTTTAGTAGCAAAACTGAATCAGCTGAGAAATATATTAGGCTAGGAGAAACAAAGAAATAAATACAAAGACTAAAAGTACACAGCAAGTTATTTTCTCACGTAAAAGAAGACTGGCATTCTGGTCCAGGGCTAGTGCCTGAAGCTGGTTAGAACTCACATCACTGGGCTCTTTCTCTGCTCTCATGGGAGTCTACCCCTCGGAGGTCAGCTACGAGGCCAAACGGCGGCTGGAGCTCCTGCAGTTGCAAAGCCAGTCCACGCAGCAAGGAGGCCACGCAGCACATGCAAGGGCTCCAGGTGCAGTGGCTTCGGCTCTGAAAAACGGGCTTGCCAAAGTCTCACATCATACTGCCGCTTGTCACCACTGGCCGGAAGGTGGTTACACAACCCAGTACAAGGTAAGGAGGTCAGATATGCTGCTGAGACTTTGCTTAGGAAGAAATAAGGTGTTCTGGGAATCCCCATAGTCTCTGCCCTATAATAAATCAAAGACTTGATAAGAAATTAGCCCTGGGCCGGAGGGTTAGCTCAGTGGTTCTGGCACCTGCCTCGCAAGCACAAGGTCCTGAGTTCAATCCCCAGTAACCACATACAATGCTGGATGTGGAGACTCACACCCACCAGCAATCAATACCACATACCACAGAGCCGGGCGTGGTGGCTCACGCCTGTCATCCCAGCACCAGGAGGCAGAGACAGGAGGATTGCTGAGTTCGAAGCTTGCCTGGGCTACATAGTGAGCTCAGAGCCAGCCTGAACTACGAAGCGAGACCCTGTCTCAAAAAAAAAAAAAAAAAGAAATTAGCCCTGTCTGAAGTATTTCTTCTAGTGACAGCAGTATAACTGAAACTAATATTGGTAATAAGACCTTAGGTTTGAAGAAAGCCCATGCTGAAAGTCCCAATTCGGCTCAAACAAAGTCACATGATAGCAATAATAAAAATGACAGCCAAGGTCAGTAGCAGCACTCAACCTCCACTGAAGGCCAGTTTCTATGGTTTTCACTAACTTCACTTTGCGGAGAAGACACTGACTTGAGAGATGGGAAGCGACTTGTCCGGGGCGCTTTCATCAGGGCTCACCTGGTCACACTGTGTTCATTACTATCATGATGAAGTCTGTAATATTTCCGTTTTACAGTCGATGAGGCTGAGGTTCATCTAACTGGGAGTCTTTTACTATAATTCAGGACAGTGTAAAAGCAATGATAGGATTTTGTCTGAAACGTGATCTTTGCTTGTTTGTTTAAACCACTGGCTTTTATAGGGGTCTGGAGATGAAGGAAATCAGGTTACTCATCCTGGCTTTACTAACAATGGTTTTGACTGACAGTAAAAGTAATCTATGCCCATTGAAAAAGAAAATTCAAACAATACAAGAGAGAAGAAAAGTACAGCCCCAAAGACCCTCAGTTAAGATCACACACCCAATAATACTGTGGCGAACATTCTGTGGGGCATTTCTAATCCCGATTTGTGGGGAGGGGAGACCCGGAGTAGCCCTGAGCCTGAGTGCCAGGCCTCTGGTCCACTCTGCCCAAGCCCCAGTGTGTTCTCTGACCCAGGAAATCACCAAGTCTTCCCTTTCCTGCTGAAAGACATTCCATAAATACGCACAACTTAAAAAAGCATAATGAAGAGACTGTCCTTTCTTGTAACAGGCTTTCAAAAGACTATCTTTTTATTGTTCTTCTAAGCATCAAGATGAAAAAACTAATATATGACCATTAACCAATTACTCACACCACAGTCGAATTTAACTCTGTGCCAGATTCAGGATTTCAAACATCAGCACTGGTGGAATCTCACTCATTTCTCATTTTCTTTTGCCAACTCTATAAATCTGCCTGAAATCTCAAGTGCGGATTATATATTTAAGTAACCCTGGAATTCTGGCAAGTAAAAACCCAAGATGCAATTAGGCTTCTACATGACTACAACAGAAGAAGGCAGCCTCTTCGTTCATCTCAATATATTTTTAAAAATTATATAGACTACACCGGCCACGAAGACAGAGGTCCACTGGCAAAAAGGACCTGCCTTCTTTTCAGCCCCGACACCACTGTCAAACAGCGCTGGACAAGTCCTTGTCTCAAGATGCCCTGGGCGCTGTTCAGTACCACTTTTGGCCTCTTACCTCTGCAAGTCACTACCGCCCTGACCCCAAAGTGACAGACGGGCCTCCAGATTTTACCAAGTGTCCCCTTGGGGCCCAACATGATCCCTGGTTGAAGCTGGAAATAACTCCGAGGAACTCGGGGTGACTGAGTAGGCAGAGTGGGAGGTAGTGGGAGAAGATGCGGGATGAGGACCCTTAGGACACACGGCAGAGCCTGTGCCGGTAATGGAAACCAAGCTTGTCTCAGGCCGGATGATTCGTGCTTCTGAACTTCTGCCTCAAGAGCTCAGCCTTCATCAGACTGCGGAAGATGGGGATCAACTTATCTGTGAACACGGCAGAAACTAAACAAAAACCCAGCAGTGCTTCTAAGAGGTAGCCTTCAGGGTATGCCGCTGGGGCTGCTGCTATTTTGGCTTCCATATTAAAGATTTCTCTAAAATTATCTACTTAATAGAGTGACCAAACACCACTGAAAAGATTGTTAATTTTAAAATAGGAATATTTTACAAAGTGACAGCATTTTGCATGTTAGTCAGCATGTAGCACCGGCATGAATGTTAACTCCGCACTGTTAACTCTCCTGCTGTGCTTCGTAAGGGAAGGCCGGGTACTGGCCGCAAATGCCAGTACTTCTCCGGCACGCCCACGAAGGTCTCACGTGTGAGAAAGGTCAGTGTACCTGGAAAGCCATGCACATATGCAGATAAACATAATATTTTTCAAAATTTATCCTTTAGAATAAAAAAGACAAAAGATGCAGAATATGAATTTTATCTTTAGATATTTTGATTTAAATACCTACCTTTCCTAGTTTATTTTTCTATGAAATGAGAAACATACCTAATTAAATTTTTATCTTTTCCTCGAAGTAATTAATTTCAGATGCCACCTTTTGTCTGTCCTCTCACACAAGTCCAGGCTGGTGCCCGATCCATGCTTATGGGAAATGTGACCAGTCTGGAAACACTGTCCTCATCTACTTTGGGGGGCTGTATGGAAAAGACCCCAGCTGTGGTGCCCAGGAGTTCTGCCAGGCTCGGGAGCCATGGTGAAAAGGGAAAAGAGACAGGTGTGGGGGCTCACGCCTGTCATCTCAGCACTCGGGAGGCAGAGGCAGGAGGACCGCTATGAGTTTGAGGCTAGCCTGGGGTATATAGTGAGCTCAGGGGCAGCCTGAACTGAAAGCGAGAGCCTGTCTCAAAAACCAACAAAGGAAGGAAAGAAGGAAGGAAGGAAGGAAGGAAGGAAGGAAGGAAGGAAGGAAGGAAGGA
>PVIC010008029.1:0-18752 GCA_004025085.1 Thryonomys swinderianus
TAATCCTCAATGTAAAACTGTATTGTAAAGTCACTGTGATAAAAACTGCATGGCACTGGCAAAGCAACAGACCCGAGACTAGTGAAATAGAATAGAAGATCCAGAAACAACTCCAGATACACTAAGCCACCTTCTCTTTGACAAAGGAGCCAAACATCCTATAAGGAAGAAAGACAGTCTCTTTAACAAATAGTACTGTAAAAACTGGGATTTAGCCTGCTAAAAACTAAACCTAGACCTATCTCTTCACAGTGTACTAAAGTAAAATCACACTGCATTACAGACTTAAACATTAAAACAGAAACAATAAACCTGCTGAAAAAGAAGCTAGGTAGAAATCTTGGAGACATTGGCTTAAGCAGAAACTTTATGAACAAAACATCTATAGCATGAGAACTAGCAGAATCAACAAATGGGATCTTATCCTACTAAAAAGCTTCTGTACAACAAAAGAAACCACTGGCACTGCTAAAAGACAACCAACAACATGGGAAAAATTTTACTAGCTGTTTCTCAGACAAAGAGCTACTATGTAGACTCTATAAAGAACCTAAACAAATCAGTCCCACCAAGTTTAAAGAGCCAATTCAAAAATGGGCATCTGAAATGAATAGACACTTTTCAGAGGCAGAAGTCAAAGCAGCCAAGAAGCATATGAAGAAATGTTCAACATCACTGGTCATTCGAGAGATGCAGATGAAAACAACACTGAGATTTCATCTCACTCCACAAAGAGTGGCTGCAATTGCAAAATCAACCAGCATAAATGCTGGTGAGGTTGCGGAGAGAAAGGAACCCTTCTCCACTGTTGGTGGGATTGTGGACTTGTGCAACCATTGTGGAGATTCCTCAAAAAACTAGGATTAGAGGTTCCATTTGACCCTGCTATTCCCCTGCTAGGAATATACTCAAAGGAATTAAAAGAATCATATTGTAAAGATATATGTGCACCCATATTCATAGGAGCTCAATTTGTGAGAGCCCAGTCTTGGAAACAACTCAGATGTCTATCAACTGGAGATTGGATAAAGAAGATGTGTTTTTTTTTTAATATAAAGTGGAGTATTACCCTGCCATAAAGAAAGACAAGCTTCATTCATTTTTGTGCAAATGGACCCAACTTGATGACACACTAATAAGTGAAATAAATAGACCACAGATATATAAACATAGGATCTTTTCTCTGGTCTGAGAACCTGTAGATATAAATGAGTTCTAGAATGTATAATAGATTTGTAAAATTGGAAATATTCAAAGGGAATGTAGTAGGGGAAAGTAATGGGAGAAAGAATAAATATGACTTGAAAAGAAAAATAAATCGCATGTATATAGGGGATGGGAGGTTGTGGGGTGGGTAGGGATATGGGTAAAAATGAGAATTAACTCTGTCATATACTGGTACAAATTCCTCAATGTTGAGTGTGATTGTGAGCTGTCTGTAAAATGTACTAATAAAGAATTAAATTGTTAAAATGTGTTGTTCATGATTTAAATTATTATACTAGGCTTGGGGATTTAGCTGAGTGGTTCTGGCATCTGCTTTCCAACTGCAAGTCCTGAGTTCAATCCCTAGTTACCACAACGTCAGGCATGGTAGCTCACACCTGTAAAGGCAACCTCCTTGCTGAGTTTGAGGGTTGCCTGGGCTACATAGTGAGATCAGGGCTAGCCTAAACTACAAAGTGAAACCGTGGTTAAAAAAAAAAAAAAAAAAATCCATGAAAGTGAACACTAGACTTTTCTAGCATGGTGTATACCAAGATCCTCTTTGGCCTTGAAACTTTTTATTCTAAATATAGGATATTATTGGGTATTTTATAAATTAATTGATTGATCTTTTTATTTTGCTCTGATATATGCCACATCATGTAGTACAATTAACATGTTTATAAGTGATTCAATTACATAATCAGTAACAAAATAATTTAACCTATCAAATATATATTTAATAATATTCACTAAATAGGTACTAATACATAATCTATTTACTGAACAGCAATATAATACTGCCCAAAACAAAGTCTTCTGGTGTAACCAGAAAAACTAGCTGTTACAAAAGCAGTTAACCGTATAATTCAGAGTGCAAATATAATGCAGGGATATAATTTAAGCTATCTGAAAGTAAATAGAACCAACTTTCACTGAAGATTAACAGGCGTCCTGAGAAGATTATAATGGATGCAGTTCTAGAAGAAAAGTTCAAAGTAAAGGAGAGAATATGAAAGAGCAAGGATGAAGGGAGACATAAATAGACGGTGTGCTGATAGCAACAGTATAGAGAGATGCAGTGGGCAAAGAATGAAGAATAGGTGTACAGCAATCCTACCATGTTTGAGACAGGGTCTCGCTTTGTGGTTCAGGCTGGCCCTCAGCTCACTATGTATCCCAGGCAAGCCTCAAACTCAGCAATCCTCCTGTCTCTGCCTCTGGAGTGCTGGGATTACAGGCCTGAGCCACCACACCTGGCACTGTGGTATGTGGTATTGATTGCTGGTGGGTATGAGTCACCACTCCCAGCATTGTATGTGGTTACCAGGGATCAAACTCAGGGCCTTGCACTTGCAAGGCAGGTGGTAGAATCACTGAGCTAAGTCTCTGGCCTGAGAAAATAAAATTTTAACTTGTAAAATCACTGGCACTGTGTGGTCTATTAATATTGTTTGTAATACAAAGAAAAGTAATTTATGTAATTGAATTATTCCTAAACATGTTAATTGCACTGCATGATGTGGTATATATCAGAGCAAAAGTAAATTGGGGAGTGAAGCCATTTCATAATAGCATCCAAAAAATGAAATATGTAGGAATCAATCTAACAAAGTAGGTGAAAGACCTCTACTCTGAAAACTACAACAATCTGAAAAATGAGATTGAAGAGGATATCAGAAAATGGGAAGACATCCCCTGTTCATGGGTAGGAAGAGTCAGCATCATCAAAATAGCTATATTCACACAACTACTATACAGATTCAATCCAATTATGATTGAAATCCCACACCATATTTTGCAGAGCTAGAGAAAATAATCTAAAATTTCGTCTGGAATCACAGGAGACCTAGAATAGCAAAAGCAGTTCTAAGAAACCAGTACATTATGGGGGATATTACCATCCCTAACATGAAAATACACTGACAAACTACTGTGATAAAAACTGCATGGAATCTGCAATATAACAGACCCAAGAACCTGTGGAATAGATTAGAAAATCCAGAAACAACCCTAGATACACGAAACCACGTCATCTTTGTCAAAAGAGCCAAATATCCTCACTGGAGGAAAGATAATCTCATTAACAAATGGTTCAGGAAACACTGGGCTTAATCCTGCCAAAGATTAAAACTAGATCTGTCTCTTTCACCATATACTAAACTAAAATCAAAGTGGATTAGAGACCTAAATATTAAAAAGAGAAACACTAAACCTGTCACAGAACAGGCTAGGTGGAACACTTGTTGACAATGGCTTACAGAAAGACTTCATGAACAAAACCTCAATAGCACGAGAACCAGCAGAAGGAATCAACAAATGGGAACTCAATTAAAAAGTTTCTGCATGGCAAAAGAAGCCATTGGAAGTGCTAAGAGACAACTACCAACGCCAGGGACTTAGCTCAGTGGTTCTGGCATCTGCCTGGCAAACAAGGTCCTGAGTTTGTCCCCTGGTACTACATACCGCAGTGCCAGACAACGGTGGCTCACACCTGTAATCCCAGTACCTGGCAGACAGAGGCAGAAGGATTGCTGTGAGTTTGTGGCTGCCTCTGGCTATGTAGTGAGCTCAGGGTCAGCCTGAACTACAAATCAAGAGTCCCCGCCCCAAAAAGGAAAAAATGTTTACCAGCTCTTTCTCAGACAAAAGACTACTATCTAAAATATATAAAGAGCTTAAAAAAAATCAGCCACCCCAAATTTAAAGATCCAATTCAAAAATGGGCTTCTGAAATGAACAGACACTTCTGAGAGGAAGAAGAAAAAGCAGACAAGAACCATACAAAGAAATGTTCAATATCACTGGGTATTCCAGAGATGCAGATGAAAACAACACTGAGATTTCATCTCAATCCATAAAGAATGCCTGCTATCTTGAAATTAACCAGTAACAAATGCTGGCAAGTCAATGGGGAGAAAGGAATCCTTCTACATTGTTGGGAAATGTAGACTTGTGTGACCACTGTGGAGATTAGTGTGGAGATTCCATAAAAAATTAGGATTAGACATCCCATTTGACCCTGCTATTCTCCTGCTAGGAATATACATGAAAGAATTAAAAGAATCATATCATAGCGACATATATATTCCCATATTCACAGCAGCTCAGTTTGTGATAGCTCAATCTTGGAAATAATCCAAATGCCTATCAACTGGCAGCTAGATAAAGATGTGGGTTTTTTTCTAAAATGGAGTATTACTATGCCATAAAGAATGATAGGTCTGAATCATTATATTAAAATGAACATACCTTGAGGACATACTCATAAATGAATTAAATGTTTCACAGATCTGTAAATACCATATCTTTTTTCTGGTATGAATATTTGAAGTTGTAAATGAGTTCTAGAATGTATGATAGATATAATATAATAGAAAATATTCAAAGAGAAAAGGGAAAGGGTAAGTGACAAGGGGAAAAACAAAATATGATGTAAAAAAGGATTGGGCCGGGGATTTAGCTCATGTGGTATTGCACCTACCTTGGAAGCACAAGGGCCTGAGTTCAATCCCCAGTACCATCAAAAAAGGAAATAAAGCATATTTATACAGGCAGTAGGTGAATTGTACTTTGGGTAGGGGAATGGGAAAAAATAAGAATTAACTTTTGTCATATACTGGCACAAATTCTTAATGTTGAATGTGATCATAAAATGTATATAAAATGTACCAATTAAAAAAATCAATAAAAACTACATTTTAAAGGAAAATGTTACAATAATAATGCAGATCATTTAATAATACTAGCAATTGTGTTTATGTTTAATACTATAAATTATAGCTCAAAGAAGTCCAAGTTATTATATTATAAAAAGGTAAATAAGTAACAGGAAGTTTTTAGAACAAGAATTCTGATGGACCAAGGACTTTTTTGTTCATAGTAATTGTTCTTTGTCAAATTGAATTCCACTTGAAGAGACAAATTCCTTTGGTCAATTCAGTATAGCAGTCATTGCTTGTAGTTCTCATTTGGTGAATTTTGGCTCATGTATAGAATACAGGGAAAAAACGAAAAAAATGTTTTCAATATGTAGTATAAGGAAGGGTAGCATCTGAACATGTTTTATGAGTTGAAAGTTGATGAATTTTAAAATAAATTTTGGTAAAAAAATGACAAATCTGAAAATGAAGAAGAGATGAGGAAATCATTACTTCAGACAATTGTTTGCATTCTCCATTTGAAATTATTATTTTTGTTTTATTTTTAAATTGGTCCCTTGTAAGTATACAATATGAATGAATGCACATGGAGGGAGAGAAAGAAAATTTTAAAAAATCAGAAAAGAAGAATAAAGGAAATATAGTTTTCAATGACCTCTTCTGACAGTCAACCTGCATGTAGTAGAAGAAGAGAACAGAGAGGAGTGCAGTGAATCATGGGCTTGGATGGGAATGAGGGGATGGGAATATAGTTGAGTAGGCTACTATACATGTCTGAGATACTTTTATATTTGGTGTTCTTTACTGTGACTGAAACTATATTTAGTAGACACATCAGAAGGTATCTTAAGAAGTTTTCATTCATCTAAAATGATTATACTTCAGTTCAGCTATAGATAAACTGCATTATGCCTTTTTACAGCAGTTAGTAACCTGAAGAACTGGATGATTTCCAACAGTGAAAAACTTTTACTTATGCATAAGGTAAAGCATAATACACAAATTATCCTAAATAGCTTACTCTACTTTTATAGTTGAAAATTATCATTACTTTCAAGAAAGTAACAGGTACCTTTTGATATGCTGGTTTCTTTTATCAGTGTATACTGATGTTTCTTGCCATAATTTTTTTTTAAAGTCCACAATACTATATGATCATTCTCAAAGTTTTTAACACAAAATGACAACACTTGTTAGTATAGAGTTCAACCACATACACCTACTTAGAGGCAATAATTATAGGTAAGTTTTTTTCTTTACACTGTTGGTTTTTTCATATTCAGGCTCAGGTTCTTCTTTACACAATTATTTCTAGACCACTTTAAGTCTAAGGCAGTAATTTAGACAAAACTAGTTTTTGTTATATTTTACTGTATTGTTTTATGAGAAAGATAAGAATATCAAAGTCTGAATGAGGTAGAAATGAATTAGCAATAGAAATTCCTGAGGAAGCACATTCCCTTGACATCTTAAACATTAAACAGAGGCAGAAAACCTGCTAAGTGGCTTTTAAAAAATCCTACTAATGGAAGCTTATTCTCCCAAGACTTTATCTAAAGTGCAGTTAAGCAAATGATCAAGGAGTCTATATCTTGTTATTCAAAGCAGCAAACAGCTCTTCTGTGCTTAATAAGTAAGGATATGACAGATGTGGCAGGAGCTCATTACATCTATGTTGCTTCTAGGAACTTCAATTATTACTTCACTGTACTTTGTATACAAGAGGACATTTTGATTCATGTTACTCTGAAAATCTCCCTAACTATACTACATAATTCTATTTTGTTGGCAATGAAAGAAAGTAACTTAGAAATGTCTGGATAAATACTTTGAAATATCAATATGATTAGAACTTGAGACAAAAGCATTGTTTTGTAAAAGTATTTTTTCTAAGATTATATACGTAATTCATTCCCTCTTCCCCAAATATACTGAATTTCGTCTATGTGAAAAATAAAATTTATTATTTTAGACATAACAAAAGCATAGAAGCATAGCAATATATTTCTCTATCCCCAAAGAACTTATAAGCATAAAAGAGAGAAAAAAACTTGTGCTCAAATATCTGTAAGATGTTGCATGCGTTGAAAGTAATAAAATTTCTTGTGTTTTTAAAAAAACAAACACTTGACAGTTATACTACAATCTAACTATGGTGTTGCAGAATATCTGTGGAGGGGAACGAATTAAAAACTTGGACTTCAATATTTTTGGCTGGACCTCAAATGCAAATATATTTCTAGTCTCTGAACCTGATGAATATAATTATAATTGAGCCAGTTGAGGAACGATTTCTGCTCTTTCAAGGAATAGTGAACACATACTTTTAAAAGTTAATTCATCTTAGAACAACAACTTTCTTTTTAAAAAAAAAACAGGGTCTCGCTTTGTAGTTTAGGCTGGCCCTGAGCTCACTATATAGCCCAGGCAAACCTGGAACTCAGCAATCCTCCTGTCTCTGCCTCCAAACTCTGGGATTACAATCCTGAGTCACCACACCCAGCACTGTGGTATGTGGTATTGATTGCTAGTGGGAGTGAGTCACCACGCCCAGCATTGTATGATTGAACCCAGGGCCTTGCGCTTGTGAGGCAGGCACGAGAACCACCGAGCTAAATATGTCCAGCCCTAGAACAACAACTTTTAAACTGCAAAGTTCATGGCAATCAACTGGAAGATTTATGAAAACATAGCTTATTGCCTAAGAACTTTTGAAAATAAGTTTTAAGAGGGTGCTGACATTCCTGACACAAGAGAACAAGACTTCAGAAACCCTCTTTGTGAGGGTACATTGTTAAAAGCCCTTTGTATCACGTCTCATCAAATTCACTTTGAAGAAGAGATAAAAAATATGCTTTTGTAAATTTTAGGCTCACATATGTTTTGACAAGCTATTTAATCTATATGGTTTTTCTAATGCTGTAATAATCACAAAATTTAGAGCAAAGTAGGTCAGGAGTGGAATTTTGGTTCTGGGAGGAAAGCTCTGAGGAACCTCAAGTTCTTCATAAAATTTAGAATAAGTTTACAACTAAACAGAATCAAGGTTAGAGCAGCAAGACATCAATATGTCAACAAAACATATGTTTAAATCTGCTGTTCTATTCACTGGCTGGATTGCCTAGAACACATTATTAATTTTTAGTTATAACTTTGATTTAAGTGCATTGTATTAAAGAGTGTGTCCCAATTTTAATGTCCAGTTGGAAACTGTGATTGTGGCATTTGGAAACAAGTCTTTATGGATTCAGTCAAGTTTAGATGAGATCATTTTAGTCTAGATTGGAGTTTAAATTCAATTAAATTCAGTACTTTAATGAAGACCATATGAAGATACCAACAAAGCATAAAGATTGCTATTTGAAAATGGGGTCAGAATTTGAAGAAACTCAGTTATAGAAGAAGGGAAGCCAAGAATTTGAGGAAATCGCTAGAAGCTAGATAGCACAAAGGTACACTATGATTTTCTCTCCTTACTTCTAGAAGAAACCTGACCTTGAAATACCCTCATTTCTGTGGGTAGCTTTCTCCAACTGAAAACGCAGGAAATGACTCCATACAAATACATAATTCTACAAATAAAATTCCTTTATATGAAATAATCTCTTCCAACTTTGCATTCATACCCAAGTGAATCTTATTCTTTTTGTTCTTTTCAGTTTTATAGTTTCAGGTATTACTTTTAAGTGTTTAACCCATTTTAAGTTGATTTCTGCATATGGTGTAAGAAGGTAGTGCTACAAGGAAAAAGGGAAGGGGAGAACATCTACAACACTGGCCTGAGAAAAAAATTTTTTGGAACACAACCCCAAAAGCACAGACCACAAAAATATAAATAAAAATAGAGTTTCCTCTAACTAATAAGTTTTTAGAGAAGAAAGGAAATAATATGAAATCTGAAGAGAAAATCCATAGAATGGAAAAAAATATTTACCAATCACATAAATGAAGAATTAAGATCCAAAGTACATGGTAACCCAACCAATTCAGTGGCAAGAAAGTGAATGACTTGATTTTAAAAAGAGGGCAAATGACTTGAACAAGCAATTGTCAAAAGATATACAAGTGCTCAACACGGACAAAAAAATGTTCTTCATGACCGATCACTAGGAAACTACAAATTAAATCAGGAGCCATTACCATATACCTGTTATAAATGGTTTTTATCAAAAAGACAAAAGATATATGTTCCAGAGGCCACGCCAAAGAAGGAACTCCTGTACATTGTTGGTGAGGATATAAAATACTGCAGGCATACCAATAAAGTGTTGAGATTTCTTTTGAAACTGAAAATAGAACTACTGTATGATCCAGCTGGCCCATTTCTGAGCCAGACATAAATGAAATCCATATAATTGAAATAAAAATGCAGAAGGGATAATTGAACTCTCATGATCATTTCAGCATTACCTCTAATAGCCAAGATAAAGAATCAGCCTACATGTCTATAAATAAATGGAAAATCCATATGTGGGACATGTGCAGAGTACAATTTATCCCTTTAAAATGAGTAAATTCTGTCATTTGTACAATGTGCATACACCTGGAATAATTTACACAAACTGAAATAAGCCAGGCACAGAAAGAGAGGTACCAAATGGCCTCACCTATAATGACAGAATATCAAAGGCTCAGCTCACAGAAGTAGAGAGTAGAATGATAGTTAGCAGAGTCTAGGTACAGAACCTGCAAAGCAAAGTATCTCTTAAAGGATACAAAACTCCATATAAGTATTAAGAATAAGTAATGAGATACACTGAATATCAGAGTGACTATGGTAAATTTTCATGTCATATATTTTAAAATAAGAATAAATTCCAAGTGTATCATAAATTATTAAAGAAAGATGATGTGTATAATAATTACTTTGATTTTATCACTTTATATTACATAGAAATATCAAAACCACATTGTATCTCCTAAGTGCATATAATTGTGATTTGTAAATAAAAATGTTTATAAAGATAAATATTCCAAGTATCATATTTAGAAAATCATAGGGGGGTACAGATAATAAATCATTTTTACTGCAATTTAGTTTCTTTTTATTCCATATTTTCTCATCCTCTACCTTCTTATTCCACAAATTAAATAAGTCTCTTATCTGTTTGGTCAATAGGGTAAAAGGTGTTTTTTACCCTTCAGTAACCTGCAAAATGTTCAGTTAATCCTTTCTTTGTCATGTGTATATGCACTTCTCATACTTCACCTAAAATTTTGCCCTTCTTATATTTAATTTCTGCACTAGTTATGGACAGCTGGTTTGCAAATGAAAAGATATTACACTAGAAAAAAACTGATTGCATGTATGCAGAGTCAGAACATTATTTTAAAATGAGTCCTTCCTATATGTTGCATCTATAAGGTCTCTCAAGGTTAAAGTATTATGTTCTAAAATTTTCAGGTTTTATGATAAAATCCCAGTAAGTCCAAATAAAACAGATTTCCTTGTTCCAAGGAGTCATAGACCCTTCAGGAATGAGTCAACTCAGTGAGTGCAAATCCTGCAAAATGAACTTAACTTTGGTAACATTCAAAATACAGTGACAAAGAAAACATAGGGATTATGGGAAATCAAAAATCAACCTTTTCAAGCACAAACACAAAAAATCCTCTAAAAGGACTTGTATTCCGTGTGACCATAATTGTTGGCCTGAATAAAATGTTCTTTCAATTTTGGTACTATAATTATTCATTGAAGCATGTATTGATTGAAAAAGCCTCGTGAGAATTCTGATTATCCTAACTTTTCTTACTTGGAGTGAAAGGGGCAGCTTTTATATTTCACTTTATGCAAAATTACAATAATTGGTGTCTGACCTTTTTGATATGGACTGCTAAGCCCCACACTGCTAGATCTTTTCACAGAATCAATTATTTTAATTATGGCTATCTGACAAGAAGAATCCAGCATACAAACAAGAAAAGAATATTTAAATAAAGTGAAAAACAGATTTTTTTCTTCCCAATACAAAAATGCTGTTAATTATGAACTTGACCATTGTAAACTTTTAGCATTTCTATTTTAAATCGATTTTCCATTTCTAAATCATTACATTTTCAAAGACAATTTCTGTAATGAAAATGTCAAAGTGTGTATTTTCTTAAACGGTTGAATACCAGAGAAAAATAAACAATAATGAAAACATGATACATGCCTCTAAAACACAATAGAGGTATCACTAATTTTGTGCTTACGTTTCATTGAAAGGCTCATGTTAGAAGATAATTCTATGTGTTTGTGGAAAACCCACTTATAGCTCATGTGGCCCACAGATGACTGACTATAGGGATCTAAAGATCCAACTCCTCTTGGTTACTGCAGAAAGCTCCCCAAAGGGTACCTTGTATGTGGTTTGGCTTACAAGAGGAGTCACACAACTATAAATGGTGACATGGTTTATGTATCTTTTTATCCACACTGATCAATGATAACCTCTGAAAAAGCAAACACCTCAACTTCTGTTTATCGGCCAATATTGTTGTGTATGACAGACTTGTCTTTCACTTTTTCTATATAGCTTACAAGGAACTGAGAAATCACCGAAACTTCCCACTGTTTCTGGACTAGTTTCTCAGATCAAGAAAAAGGTCTATTCTCGAGGTTGAGAAAGTTATCTGCCTTTAAAAGACACCACACAGTGGTTAATGGGATTTGTTCAACTCTGGTACGGGGATCATAGCTGAAGTGACTGTCATCAAATGGCCTTGTCTCACTGCTTCCATCATATTAATAACAAGCTTATATTTTTCACAGGAGATACAATAAACAGAACAGATCTCCTTTAATTCAGACTAGGAATGACTGAGAGGCACCAGAATCCAAAACAGTATCCAAACTAGGGAAAGAAAGATACTCTGGAGAAAATGTTATATTTAGGTCTTTTATATTTCTATGTATTCTGCAAGCAAAGACACAAGCTACTTTTTCTAGGATGTTATCATGACAAACTACTTCAAGAAAGAGATATTGATTCTCCCCTCAACAAGTACAGATCTACAGTGCTGAGAAGGAAGCTTCTGGGTCTTATTCTAAGTCTTGGCTCTGAGGAATAGAAATATGTATTTAGTAGTTTTCTCTTTTTCTGTATGCATGGTACACTTAAAAAGTTATGTTAATGTGATGCTACTGAAAGGCAAATAAAAGAGACATGACGCAGAGTCGAAACCTTGCACAAAGTAATTTCTAAAAGATCTCTTAAAGAATGAAGTTAACTGAATACAGGTGAAGTATAAGAAAGTACATTTAGGTAAGTAGAGATTGTAATAGAATCTAAAAATGGAAAGGGAACAGGAGCACAAGTGGTGCTGGAGAAAATATTTCCAGAAAGAGCTTGAAAGGATGAAGTGTGGACAAAATGTAGGAAAAGATTACAAACTATAGTTTTTCTATATTGTCAAGCAACTCAGGTCAATTAAGGCAGTCAAAAGTTAAGAAAATTCATGATATCCTGCACTTAAAACACAATATAACTCTACTAAGGACTGTTTTAAAGGCTTTAAAGAGTAAAATTTAGTACTAAGCATTGAAAGTCAAGGCTGTGCATTGATAGCTACTTGGTATATAGATAAAAGATGAAATAAAAGCTGGACTCACATCAGAATAAAGTCAATTCTCCAAATGATGGCTTTTGTCCAAACTTTTCTTGATTCATGGATGCCTTGGACTGGTGATCTTTGATATTCTGAGGGTGAATGGAAAGATGACAGACCAAGAGAGTTTCCATAATTTTTGTTGATATCTGAAATGCAAAAAAAAGTTTAATTAGGGAAACATGTGGTAAATTACATCCAAAAGACACCTGTCAATGACACTGCTGTAAAACACATTTTCCTATCTTTCACTTTCCTGTAAAGACCAGCTGGAGAGGCTCTTGGTCTCTACTTCAATTCACTCATGAAAGTGCTGTCATTTAATTTTATGAATTAGTATACATGATATTAATTATACAGGTCCTTTCATTTTATTTATTTATTTAGTGGTAGTAAGGATCAAATTCAGGCAGGTATAGTGCCACTGAGCTAAGTCCCTGGCCCTTACAAATCTTTTAATATTGAACATTTTTATTTTGTAAGAGTTACAATAACAAAACAATACTTTGGAGATTAAGAATATATCTCATTCATCTCAGGTTATTATTATATATTGATTACTTTTTATCCCAGGAGTTAATCATCAAGCTTAATGTCATCTCATTAATTTATGCTTATCTCACAGCCCAGACACATAAAAAAAAAGAGAAAAGAAAAACTTGTGAAAGGTGATAATGAATTTAATTTCTAAGGCTTTGCTTTCTATTATAATCAGTATAACTGTGAAGGTTCTTTTTCACATTTGAACACTTCCACTTGCATTTTTCTGTTGACCAAAAGAATAATATTAAAGACATACATATTAACTAATATGTAACAATATTAACTAATATGCAACAATATAATACAATTATTCACCACAATATTATATATATGTAAGTATGTCTGGTAGTGAATACATACATTAACACACACTAATGAAGACATTTGGCCTCAAAATTTATAGTCTTTAATGTATTCATATGAAAGCACTGAAATCATTTTACCTGGTCACTAAGTGTATGCTTTTATCATGAGAAAACATAAACATACTTTTTTTTCAGACTGTATACTGCATCCATTAGAGTATATATTATAACCACTAATAAGCATAGTTTGTTTTAAAATATAATCTATTTTTAAATTGTATTTTAATTTTATTTCTTTCTCTGCATATATGTCATGTTCTTTGATTATCCTTAGTATGAGACTTATTTTCCTAAAATATCCACTAAGATCAAAATGATGAAATTGTCATCTTTGAAAATTATATTAAAAGGCACAGTATTGAGAGAATCATTAAAAAAATACATCCAACATAACTTCATGCTAAAAAATGAGAAAACATTACTATCTGGAAAAATATAACAGAAGAATCAGAAAGTAGTAAATTCTTAAGAGAATTATGGACTTAGAAGATCAGTTTATTAAACTAACATATCATCACACAAATAGTATCTTGGTTCATTAGCTTAATTATTTCCAAATAATGTGGATTTTGATTTGAATAAAATCAAATTTAGTGATTTAATGGGGAAATTTGATTTGAATCTCATTCAATTCAGTTTGTGACCAAAATTGCAGAAAGCATTAAGTTCATGAACCACAGCACCACTATATTTGATGTGACAATATACATAATCACATGGAAGAGCTAATCATGTGGAAAAATTCTAGTCAATGAACATGTGAAAATGGGCTAGCATCTTTGTAGAACCTTTTGCTGTCTTTTTCTCACTTTGTTCATATTCCTTCATATAAAGTCGTCAAATATACTTGATATTAAGAAGAGCAAAGCTATCTACTAAGGGTGGCTGAGATGGAAAAAAATAGATGAAGCTGGACCTTTAAACTCTGGTTCAAGTCTGAGTTCGATTTTGATGCAGAGCTGAGTTGTGATCTGCTTTCTTATTTTTTCCCCTAACTAGTAGGTTATCCACCTAGTTATACCCAAATGCTGCTAATGCCCTAATGAAACCTCAGATGATACACTTACCCATAACAAAGACTAGTATTCATGGCAAGAATCTATATATTCTAATTGCTTGAATAAAACCTATATAATGGCTCTAATTTTGACCTACTTTCTTGAATATGACATTTTTTCCCAAAAGGAGAGCAATTTAGAAATCTATTACCCCCATGTATTTTCTTCCACATATTTATGATTACTGTGATACCACTGAAGTTTGAATTGTCAAATCAAGTTCACAGAAGTCATAGACCTTACTAAACAATCATTTTTCATTCATTTTTCAAATGTATCAATAAATAGGAGCAACCATAAGACACATGAATTATTATTTCAGTTACATCTATAATTTTCAGAAAAACCTTGTTGGTATGGCCCTCTCTCTCTGAAATCAAGTTATATTATGCCTTAGATACAACCAATGAGATTTATTCAGAGCAATATTCTATCACTGATTACTGAGATGTTAAGGAACATTCTCATGTTTTATAACATTACCAGCATGGCTGGTATGACTTACAACATATTTACCATCCTGCCATGACCACAGGTAAATAATCTAAATGGATCTCATATGTGCTGATAAAAGTATTTTTACAGATTTTTATCTTCTGCCCTGTCACTTCTATCTTCTCTGAGACACAACTTCTCTGATGTCCACAACTTAAAAGAAGAGAAATTGTTTCCATCTATAATTGGTTGTCTCCAATGTGATACAGCATGGCAGAGAAGAATGGCACAGAGAGTGAAGGGAGGAGCTAGGAAGAAGAATAAATGTTTCTAAATCACGCTCCTTAATAACCCATCTCTAATGACCAAATCCTATCTCCTAACAACAAGACAAGTCTAAACCCCAATAACTGAACCCTGTCACTGGATGCACGAAGCTCTTGGAGGACATCTAGATGTAAATCATAACATCTTCCCAAGGGCAAAGAGCACTTATGGGTTTCTTAAAAGAACTGTTCACAGGGATGGTAATTAAGATTTGACTATCACTGTGCCTTTTTTCAGGGTCCTCAAGGAGAGAGAAAAAAATAGATTTAATGCTTAAAATCTTTTTCTTCTTATCTGCCCACCATGAAACTGATGTTGCTAGGACTTCAGTCTTCCATTTCCACCTCCAGGGGAAATGGAGAACAAGATCATGTTTCCAAAATTATTTCTAGTCTCAAAGGCTCAAATCTGAATTAGCATTTGTGTGAAAGAGAAAGAAAACTGTATCAAATTAAATTTTGAGGCTTATGAGCTTTTCAATTCAACAACTAGCTACCCTTACTAAAAAAAAAAAAACAGCATTTTTATTCATATGTAAACTTTGGCTGGTTCCCAATGAATATCAACAAGGCAAAGAGTATAATATAGGTAAAATATTTTCAAACAGACTCATTCCTTGCCTTACTTATGTAAATTATTTCATCACAGAACAATCATGTATGATGGAACCAATGCTAGTATGGTTTTATTTAATATAAATATATTAGTCAAATACTTCTATTTGACATGTACATTTCTTAAATCATCAAGATTGCACTAAAGATATGATACATTATTTCTTCTAGGAATAATTTATCAATTTTTCTTCAATATTATTCAATACAAATAATTTTTTAATTTAATTCTTTATTGGTACAATTTATATACATATCAAAATCATGTATAACATTGGGGAATTTGTACCAGTATATGACGCAAGTTAATTCTCATTTTTACCCATATCCCTACCCAACCACCACTCCTCACTCCCTTTATACATGCTCTTTTATTTTCTTTCTGTATCATATTTATTCCTTCCCCTCATCACATTCCCACACCAAGTTTCCTATAGAAATTTTGCACTCTATAAAAGCTGTCATACTTTCTAAAGCTCATTTGCATCTACAGATGTTCATGTCAAAGAGAAGATCCAGTATCTGTGATCTACAATACAAATAATTTTAACTCACTACAATTTTTTCCTTTAATCTTTCTTATCCATGTTAATAATTCTATAGCTGAAAATAGTTTTAATTTTTAATTTCAAACTATACTTTGGACTTTTTAAAAAATTCAAAATGCTTAAAGCTGTAAACCAGTAAATTGCATATAATTTTCTGTGCCATTTATATAAATTAAAGAGATAAACTTCTTTCTATCTACATAATTTAGCATAATGCTATCTTGCTTAGAAGTTAAAACTCAAACTGAATCAATGCCTTGAAATAGGCAGTATTTAATGTCACTCTTGCAAAATTGTTATTAGTTAATGTGTGACACAGGCCAGAATAAGTATAGTCTAGCTGTACATTCTAGAAGAAAAGAAAGTTGTTTAGGATGATCATTATCTACCTTTGCCATTATCGTCCTGGGCTACATACTGTGATAAAAGTTCATCCTGAAATATATAGTGAGAACTTGTTTAAAAAAATGATCTGAATTTATAGCATATACCTGCAAGGGGAATTTCTTTTTAAGGGTAAGTATGTTAAAAATTGAAGGATGGAACTAAAGATGTCTATGGAAATGCTTAACACACAACATTAAAATGAGTATCTGGGACATTTTAACACTAGCAAAATGTCTGACACTGGGCATATTAATAGACCAACTAGGGTTTATTTATCTCATCATTTTGGAGGCTGAACTCCATCTGTTTAGTCTCTTTGAGGGGCTCTGGCTGCAAGATGACAGATGTCACTTAGAAATACATGTGAGACAGAGGAAGAGGTCACATGGTGAGACAAGACAGGGGCCACGGCATCAAGGAGGGGCTGGGGCCAATTTCATACCATTATAACAAGCTGCTCTTAAAGATATTAATCCAGCCTTATGGGATCCAGCCAAAAGGTCAGTACTAATCCATTCATGAGGCTGGACTCCTCATTTTCCAGTGATTCTCTGAGGCCTCAGGTCTCCATGTTTCCACCACCTCAATACTAGCACATGAGCTCTGGAGGAACAAGCTGTTTCCAAACTAGAGCAGTCAGCCATTATATTGAAGTAGAAAAGCAGAATGAAACAATATTGGTTGACAGGAAAAAATGTAGGGAGGAAAGAGTTGAAAATACATGTGAAGTTTAAATCTGAATAAAAGACATTTACAACTGGGAAAATCAGAAGACATTATAGAAATACATATGTATATCCAATCTTAGGTGTATATCCATATTTATAGAAATGGGTTAATAATCACAGACATTTTCAAGAACAATTTTAAGAGCATATTTTTCCTCTCAAGTAAATTCTGAAATTTATACTGTCATTATCAGATACTATTAGTGACTTTCTAAGATAATTTGTTTATGTGAAGGAAATAGTTTTATTTTGCTATTATTCCTCTGATGCAATATGCATACACTACATGCACTGACACAATATGCATACACTACATGCACTCAGTTTTCAGTAGAACCATTTCCATCAGCAATGCTGGATTACACAAGAGGCAGCACATCAAGCAGGAAGAACTGCTCTCCTGGGATGTCTAAGAGGGACTCCCAAGCTGCCTGTTTTGTTAATTCTGCAACACTGCACATTCTCCAAAGCTTCTCAGCTTCACTCTGGCTATTGAAAATGAAAGTGGCAGTCACTGATGACACTTGTTTTGTCTACATAATTTTAAAGAACTTGTATTACCACAGAGAATATAAGCCTTGAACAATATCCAAACAATAGCCTTGAAAATCTCTGAGGACAAAAGATAGGCTATAGCAGGAATTAGTAAGGAATCAGATCCTATTCTTTTTCTGATAAATGTCTGCATAGAAAAAGGGGTTATTTATTTTCATACATATCTATACACACTCCATATTCAACTGTTAACTTTGAAAAAGTGACACTAATGACATATTAGCAAGGTCAGTATATTAGTGATAGTTGAAAGGGACTGATTTTAGTGCACATACTTTGCATAGTATATTGTCTGAATTTTAAGAATATTAGGCTATTCAAAAATATTAATTAAATATAAAAGAACTGTGGTCAAAGAAAAAAAACACTACACTGCGTGAATGTCTTCATTTAGTTTTCCAAAGTTGTATAGAGTTACATGTGTGATATATAGGGAAAGAAATAAAGATTCAACAGGAAGGTAAAAGAAAGAGAGAAGAAATAATGAAATTAGTTGTTTAGAGAAATTTGGCATTTTCTGAAAGTTTAATTCAAAATTTTTAAGAGAAAATAATTTTTCAATTAGAAAAAAGACAAAAGACAAAACTAAACTCACAGTGGATATGAGACTTAAACATTAAAACAGAAACAATAAGCCTGCTGGTAAACAGGCTTGGTAAAACTCTTGGAGACACTGGCTTAGGCAGAGACTTTATGAATAAAACCTCTCTAGCACAAGAACTAGCAGAAAG
>PVIC010008029.1:18852-49329 GCA_004025085.1 Thryonomys swinderianus
GGCAGAAGTCAAAGCAGCCAAGAAACATATGAAGAAATGCTCAACATCTCTGGTCATTCGAGAGATGCAAATGAAAACAACATTGAGATTCCATCTCACTCCACAAAGAATGGCCGCGATCACAAAATCAACCAACGATAAATGCTGGTGTGGCTGTGGGGAGAAAGGAACCCTTCTCCACTGTTGGTGGGATTGCAGAGTTGTGCAACCATTGTGGAGATCTGTGTGGAGATTTCTCAGAAAACTAGGACTACGGGTCCCATTTGACCCTGCTATACCCCTGCCAGGAATACACCCAAAAGAATTTAAAAACTCACATTGGAAAGACAGATGTACACCCTTGTTCGTAGCAGCTCAGTTCGTGATAGCTCAATCTTGGAAACAACCCAAATGTCCATCAACTGGAGAGTGGATAAAGAAGATGTGGTTTTTTCACAAAATGGAGTATTACTCTGCCATAAAGAATGACAAGATCGATCCCTTTAGGTGCAAATGGAGACATCTGGAGGATATACTAATAAGTGAAATCAGTAGATCACAGATAGACAATTCCCAGATCTTCTCTTTGGCATGAACACCTGTAGATGCAAATGAGTTCTAGAAAGTAGGACAGCTTTTATAGAGTGGAATATTTCTATAGGAAACTTGATGTGGGAATGTGATGAGGGGAAGGAATAAATATGTTACAGAAAGAAAATAAAAGAGTATGTATAAAGGGGGGAGGAGGGGGAGTGGGTAGGGATATGGGTAAAAATGAGAATTAACTTGTGGCATATACTGGTACAAATTTCCCAATGTTATATGTGATTTTGAGATGTATATAAATTGTATCAATAAAGAATTCAATTAAAAAAAGACAAAAGAAAAAGATGGGAGGTTAAAAAAAAGCAAAATAGAAACAGTTTCCCAGTCTCAATTCCTTGTGCTATCCTTTCAGCAAAGGCTGTTTCATATAGATAATAACAAAGTTTCACTGACATTTGCTGTGCTAACCAAACAGATAGCTTTCACTGATATAATAGGAAAAAGTGTGTATTGAGAGCTTCTCATTCTTTCCTCTTGGGGAAAGGAAAAAAAAAGTTCATCTGAATTCAGTAAGCAATGGATAGAGCCACGAAGTGTAGTCTGTCATGGCAGCCTGAAAGAGAGTCTCTGTCCAGAAAATATAACTACTGCTCATAGTATCTGCTTATATTACTAGAATCCCTCCAAGTAGGGAACATTATCTCCTAATAGCAATATTACTCTGCTAATAATGCGGCAGAGATGGATTAAGATAGCTATATGCCAAAGAGCGATTCTCTCAGTATATTTGGCTAATTTTTTACTACTGGTGAATTTCTTTGAATCAGTACTTTTCCACCAGCTAGAGATTACTAAAAACAATAAACAAACAAACAAACCTTACAATATTCAATTATCAAATATAGTTGGTGTCTTCTAAAGTAAAAATCTATTTAACAGGGACTGTTAAATTGCTAAGTGTATTTGTGTTATGACCATACTGGAATTTATTGGGGTTTTTTTTGTTTTGTTTTGTTTTGTTTTGTTTTACAAAGTAGTGAAGCGGTCTACAAAAAAAAAAAAAAAAATAGAAGAAGCTCTGAGGAAAAAGGCACTGAAGGCCGAGGCCAATTCAGATGCAGGGCATCCATCAGTAAAGGAAAACAAGGAGATAAGTAATATAGGAGTTGAGAGTGCACCAATTACAATACATAGGATTATTTATTAATATTTTATCCACAATTTGGTCAGTCCAAGACTTTTGTGTAAATGCTAGTTTCACATCTCTTTCACAACATAAATCACTCTTTGATTAAAAACTGCAGACATACAGCATTTTTTCTCTACTTTTTCCTTCAAATATTCCCTGCGTGTCTCTGGTCTCTGGGGGTATCCTGAGCAAGCGGCACTGTGCCAGCAAGCTGGAGGAGTACCTGGTCAAGTGGCACGCTGGTCTTCCAAATACAACAGCTGGGGCATGTGGGGAATATTTTGCACTGGAAGTTGCTACTAGCCTTCCTAAAGAGGAAACAGAAGGGTAAATGCAGAATCACAAGAGGCAAGAGACCCGTAGTAGGTTCTAAAAGCATATGAAAGCACACGGTGATGTTTGGCAGTTGGTTCTACAAGCACAGAAGACTAGATGTTCTCTCCAAATTCAAATTCAAATGACACTCCTCTTTCCTCATGTCCTCTTCTCCAAAATGGAAGGATGACGGTGACTTAAATTCCTGGAAGAGCCCACAAAGCCTTGAAACCTACCCAGTACTTGAGAAAAGGGCTCAGATTCTGGTGGCCGAGCCCTAGATGAAGGATCTCATCCCCAGAGAAACCCAAACACGGTCCCTATCCCCCACTGCAGTACAGGGCAGCCTGCTGGCCTATGAGCCTCGCTGACGTACCGAAGACTGGCCACAGACTGCAGCCAGTAAGCTGCACCATCCCTCAGGACACCTAAGGTGGTTCTCGCATTTCCAAAAATAGCCCCAGCTACAGTGGCCTTTGGTTTCTAGTATCTTACCAGGATTTTGAGCTCCCCAGTATGTTCTCACACAATAGGAAGAGAAGGCAATGGCCTGGCCAAACTGACCTTAACCTTGTGCCTCTGGGAATGAGTAATGCCTAGGACCACACTGAGACCTGCCTGGGTGCAGCCTCCCTGCCTGGCATACAGGCCCCACAGTGCCTGTAGCAGAAGACAGTCTATTCACCAGCCAGAGGTCTGCAAATAGCAGCTGGGCGGGCTGGACCTGGGCCATGGGCACATGCTCTATTTTCCCTAGGCCACTGGCTGTCTCTTTCACAAAGAAGCTGACAACCTGGAAATTTTACTTGTTTCTTAGAAGACCCAACTCTGGTCTAGATGCTCGTCAGAGCCCTTGGGGTGGGGTGCGGGGTAGCCCTTGGAGTTTCATGAGCTTTTGAGGAAGTAGACTGTCTGCCACATCAGCCTTATTTCCAACTACAAAGTCTCTCCAAACTCAATATAATGCTTTTCCTTTTATCACCTAATTTAATCCTAAAGTTTAAGTCAGCAAACACCTAACTCGAATCCATTTTGCCTGCTTGGTGTGTTGTGTGTTCCCGGTGCTGTGACTGTGGAGGTTTATGTTGAGAATACCTGGCATGGTGCAAGAGCCTCTGTGAGAGATCTTTAGTTACCTTTATGTTTACATTAAGGAAAAGTAATCCTGTTTCTAAAAATGTGATCTGAGCACAGACACGATTTAGATTATTAACACAGAAACATTAAACCCTCTGGAAGACAGGTTAGGTGGAGGGAAAGACTTTATGAACAAAACCTCATTGCATGGGAACTAGCAAAAGAAGCAACAACTGGGATCTTTTCTTATTAAAAAGCTTCTGCATGGGCCAGAGGGTTAGCTCAGTGGTTCCGGCGCCTGCCTCGCAAGCGCAAGGTCCTGAGTTCCATCCCCGGTAACCACATATAATGCTGGGCATGGAGTCACGCCCACCAACAATCAACACCGCATACCACAATGCCTGACGTGGTGGCTCACGCCCGTCATCCCAGCACTCGGGAGGCAGAGACAGGAGGATTGCTGAGTTTGCAGCGGCTTGCCTGGGCACCATAGTGAGCTCAGGGCCAGTCTGAACTACAAAGCGAGACCCTGTCTCAAAAAGCAAAAAAAAAAAAAAAGCTTCTGCACAGCAAAAGAAACCACCAACAGAGGGAAAACATGACCCACAATGTGGAAAAAAATTTAACAAATGCCTGATATCTAAAATATATTTAAAAACCTCAAAAAATCAGGTGCTCCCAAATTCAAAGACCCAATTCAAAAGTGGACATTTGAAATGAACAGATATTTGTCAGATGAAGAAGTGAAAGAAAAGCAAACATATAAAGAAATGTTTATCACTGGTCATTTGAGAGGATGCAGATCAAAAATGAGACTTCCAGATGTATATAAATTATACCAATAAAGAATTCAATTTAAAAAAAAATGAGACTTCCCCTCACTCCAGAGAGAATAGCTGGTATCAGCCCCGCCCCCCAAATTTAAAGACTCAGTTCAAAAATGGGCCTCTCAGGGCCGGAGATTTAGCTCAGTGGTTCCCCTGCCTGTTTCGCAAGCATAGGTCCTGAGTCCGATGCGGTAACCACATACAATGCTGGGCATGGTGACTTATGCCACCATCAATCAAAACCACTGTGCTACAGTGCCAGGCGTGGTGGCTCACACCTATAATCCCAGCACTCCAGAGGCAGAGACAGGAGGATTGCTGAGTTCAAGGCTTGCCTGGGCTACAGAGTGAGCTCAGAATTACAAAGCGAGACCCTGTCTCAAAAAAAAAAAAAAGGGGGGGGGGACTCTCAAAAGAACAGACATTTTTCAGAGGGAGATGTAAAAGCAACTAAAATGTATATGAAGAAATGCTCAACGTCTATTTCTCATTTGAGAGATGCAGATGAAAACAACATTGAGAATTTATCTCACTCCACAAAGAATAGCTGCTATTTCAAAATTAGCCAGCAGCAGATGCTGGTGAGATTTTGGACAAAAAAGGAACCCTTCTCAACTACTGGTGGGAATGTAGACTGGTAACCATTATGGAGATTCCTCAAAACTACAACTGGAGGTTCCATTTAACACTGCTATTCACCTGTTGGGGCTATATGCAAAAGAATTACAAGATTCATATCACAGTGACATATGTGCACCCATGTTTATAGTAGCTCAGTTAATGATAGCTAAGTCTTGGAAACAACACACATTCCTATCAGCTCTAGACTGGATAAAGATTTTTTTTTTTTCAGACAGGGTCTCACTTTGTAGTTCAGGCTGTCCCTGAGCTCACTATGTAGCCCAAGCAAGCCTTGAACTAAGCAATCCTCCTGTCCCTGCCTCCCAAATGCTGGGATTACAGGCCGGAGCCACCACTTCCAGCACTGTGGTAGGTGGTACTGATTGCTTGGTGGGTGTGAGTCACCACGCTCAACATTGTTGTATGTGGTTACCATGATCGAACTCAGGACCTTGCTCTTGCAAGGAAGGGGCTGGAACCACTGAGCTAAATCTCCTTCCCATGGATAAAGATTTTTTTTTAATAAAACAGAGTATTATTCTGCCATGAAGCATGATAATTTTGAGTCATTTATACTCAAATGGACGTACCTTAGGTACATACTCATAAGTGAAATAAATAGGTCACAGATGAGTAAACATTGTATCTTTTCTCTGGTATGAGAAACTGAAGTTGTGAGTTTTATAATGCATGATTGATATTGTTAAATAGTAAATATTCAAAGGAAAATAGGGTTAGGGTAAGTAATAAGGGAAAAGAAAAAATTGTTGGTAAAATAAGGAAACATAGCTTGTGTATATAGGGGCAAGGGGGTTTAGGGAGGGTAGGGGAAGAGGAAAAATGAGAATTAAGTGATTTTATATACTAGTACAAATTCTCAATGTTGAGTGTAATTGTTATATATATATATATATATATATATATATATATATATATATAAAATGTACCAATAAATTGAATTTAAAAAAAAAACACTGAGATTTCATTTCACTCCACAAAGAATGATTACTATCTCAAAATTACCCAACAACAAATGCTGGCAAGGCTACGGAGAGAATGGAACCCTTCTCCACTGTTAGTGGGAATGTAGACTGGTACAACCACTATGGAGATCAGTGTCAAGAGTCCTCAAAAAACTAAGACTAGAGAATTGATTTGACCCTGTTATTCTCCTGCTAGGTATATACATGAAAGAAATAAAACATTCATATCACAGTGACATATGTCCACCCATGTTTATAGCAGCTCAGTTTCTGATAGCCAAACCTTAGAATCAATCCAAATGCCCAACTACAGAAATGGATAAAGAAGATGTAGGTTTTTTTTGCAAACAGGAGTATTACTGGGCCATAAAGAGTGATAAATTTGAGTCCTTCATTCTCAAATGGATGTAGTTTGAGGACACAGTCATAAGTGAAATAAATATATCACAGAAATATAAATACCATATCCTTCTCTGGTATGAGGTACTCAAGGTGTAAATGAGTTGTAAAAATGCATAATAGGTATTGAGAAATAGTAAAAAATATTCAAAGGGGAAGTCAGAGGTTGGGGTAATAAGGAAAAGAACAAATTTGATGACAAAAAAGGAAACAAAGCTTATGATCATAGGGGTTGGGGGTTTGAGGGGCAGGAGAAAGGGAAAAAATGAGAATTAAGTCATGTCATGTACTGGTACAAATTCTCAGTGTTGACTGTGGTCACAACATGCATAGAAAATGTACCAAGAAAATCAATTTTAAAAAAATAAAAACAAAGAAATCAACCAACAACAAATGCTGGTGAGGCTACAGGAAGGAAGAAACCCTTTTTCACTGTTTGTGGGAATGTAGACTGGTACAACCACTGTGAAGATCAGTGTGAAGATTTTCAAACCAGTAGAATTAGATGTCCTATTTGACCTTGCTATTTCCCTGTTAGGTATATTTTCAAAAAATAATAATAATAATAAAAGCATTGTACCACAGTGACATATGTGGACCCATGTGTATGGCAGCTCAGTTGGTAATAGCTAAAACTTGGAAACAGCCCAAAGGCCCATTAACTGGAGACTGGATAAAGCAGCTTTTTTTTTAATAAAATGGAGTATCACTCAGCCATAAAGAATAATAAATTAGCAAAATTTATAGTTAAATGTATATACCTTGAGGATATACTCAAAGTGAAATGAATAGGATACAGATGTGTAAATACCATATTGTTTCTCTAGTATGAGAAATTGAAGGTGTAAATGAGGTCCTGAATGTATGATAGGTATTGCAAAATAGAAAAAAAAGTTCAAAGGAGAAGGGGAACTGTGTGAAGGCAGAGAAAAGCAAAGAAGGGAAAAAAAAATTTTGAGGGTAATAAAAGCAAAAAAAAATCTTATGCACACAAAGGGTATGGGGATTATAGAAAGGGCAGGAGAGTGGAAAAAATAAGAAACAAGACATATCATGTACAGGTACAAATTCTCAATATTGAATGTGATCATAATGTATTCCTAACTTGTACCAGTAAATTTAATAAAGGAAAAAAATTAGATTTCTAAGACATTTTGATGTACTTTTGCCAATGTCTGTTCAGAATCTGCCTGTATGTTATAAGGTTCCTTCTAAGAAAGGCATCACTGTATCTTCAGTCTTTTGTATGATTATCCAGCATTTAAGGCATAAGATGTTTATAAGAATCATTTAGTTTATATTTTGATTAAAACAGAGCTACCTGTACTACTGGAGGACTTATGATCCTTATCTGAGGAAAAGCCAGTTCTACTCCATAGATGTATCTGTTTCCAAAGAAATTTCCTGGTCTTTCCATCTTGTGGTCAGCCTATGATTTTCTCCGAGGGCTGTGTCTTGATACCTCAGTGATACTTGGATTGGAATAGGTCAAGTGACTCAAGAAGCATTAGTGTTTGCACTGATGGCAAAAGTAGAGTTGAGAGTAATGTAAAGTATCCTAGTGATCAAACAGAGCAGTTAATCAACATGGCATTTACTTAGTGTATAGCAAAATGTATAGAGCAAAGATCACTTGTAAAAAGCCTCAGATAAACAGGAATGCTAAGGATTAGTACCATGTTTTCGACATATCATTTTTAAATAAATATTTTAAAATGCTATTTGGATATATTTGGTTAGTTTTATACAATTTCAAAGAATCCATAATAAAATGTTTTTAATGTACAATTACATTAATGGAATACATTATTTGTAATAGGGGCTCTGAAACACTATTATTAGGACCAATTTAAGTAAAATTAGAAGTATAAAACAGGAAAGAAATGTGCACAAGTTTCCATCAATTCTCCAAAATCTCATATATTTATAGGACCACTGAGATGATCCTATAAAGAAAACCCAGCTTATCTCATGACTCAATATTTGTTCGTTAGTGACATTTAATTATTAAATTTTCATTTAACATGTGAATGAGTATCTCCTTATTCCTTGATTTCATAACAAAATTTACCAGTGGTATTTCTCCCTATAGGTTTGCTTTTCTCAGAACTCCCATAAGTCCATAAATCCACAATTTTAAATCTAAGGGTCAATTACTGAGTATTTCTATTCTGTAATATTCTTTGTATGAAAAGCCGCTGGTCTGAGTGCTAAAATATTTTCAACTTTCTTGTCACAATAGCATTTTAATGTTTATATATAGATTTTTCCCACTAGATTAAGAATTTATCCGCTCAATCACTGAGATAATAAAAAATACTTTGAATGAACAAAAAAGAACCCTACGGAAATCTATGTTTTCTGGGTTGTATGATGAACAATGCATAGTTATAGGTGAGTATGAAACTGTACTCTCACAGGTGTAATAATATACAACAGCACATCAAATAGAATAATGAATGCACAATGACTAGCTGTAGTGTGTTTAATTTTAGTTTAAGATATTTTCAAACACTTGATAGCCGGGGCTAATTTAAACAGTCTTGGGCTTTAAAGTATAAATCAGCTGTGGTAAATGAGCAATAGAGAAGAGTATTCTGTGATAACCAGGGTGATCTGATTGCACTTATTTATGCATCTCCTTGGCTGGTCTAAGGATCTGGCTCTGAGTTTCCTAGCAACAGAAATGAGCATGTATGAATATCTTCATGTTAATAGCAGATGCAAGGAGTGAAGTTCCATTAACTCACTGAAATCACAGCTTGAATTTCTAGACTTCATTGATATTAAGTCAATATGTTTCAAAACTGCTCCAACAAAACCTTGGTCAGGTGAGTAACACTGTACAAAATTTTAAGGAGTTCTCAAATTATCCTAAGCTACACTGATAAAGCCCAGGTGAGGAAACCTTGTATACCTATTCTTCATAATTTGCAGACTCAAATGGGACAGAGTTTGGAATGCCCTTGGAAATAACTTATCTCAAAATACCTGAGATGAGGAAAACAGACATCTAGAAATATTTTTTCCATAAGCTACTAAAATTTGCCCTAACATTACTTTTTGCTTTGGATACTTTCATAATCCTTCCTGCAATATTTAATCTATATGAGCCATGATATACTTATGCATACTAGAGTTATATATAACAATGGCACCTGGACTCAATAGAAGACCTACATCTTTTAGCAAAATACACACAGATATGAATCCATTAAGTTGCAAAGCAACAATACAAAGAGTTATCTTACCTCTTATCCAGAAAATTATGTTGAAAAATAAGTCACATTAAAACATTACAAAAATATTTATCAAGATATCATATGTTCAAGTGTACAAAATCATGTTGCTAATTATAGTTGGCACAAAACTTAAAAATTTTATAATATAGGGTAACAATATCTTTCTCCAATTCAGTTACCTTGCTATAAAATGTGTTTATCACAACACTCAACAATAAACAATTTATAAAAGCAACATAGTATAAACTGGGCATGGTAGCACATGCCTGTAACCTTAGCACTCTGGGTGTCTGAAGTAGGAGGAAACGAGTTCCAGCCCAAGTTTCAGCCCAACCCTTGCTTCGTAATTTAGTTATGACCCTGCCTCAAAAGAAAATAAAGTAAAGTAAAATAAAAAGTAAAGTAAAGTTGGGGGCCGGAGATTTAGCTCAGTGGTTATGGCGCCTGCCTGGTAAGCGTAAGGTTCTGAGTTCGAACCCAGTAACCACATACAGTGGTGACTCACACCCACCAGCAATCAGTACCACATACTACAGTGCTGGGCATGGTGGCTCATACCTATAATCCCAGCACTCGGGAGGCAGAGATAGGAGGATTGCCCAGTTCAAGACTGGCCTGGGCTACATAGTGAACTCAGGGCCAGCCTGAACTACAAAGCGAGACCCTATCTCAAAAAAAAAAAAAAAAGTAAAGTAAAGTCTTCAAAATGGAATTTTGCGTGACAGTTTTGGGTTCAATCTCCAACACTGAAAGAAAAGTTCAGAATAAACATGCAATCAGTCAGTGTTAGAATGCTGACTCCCAATCCTTTTCTCATCCTTACTGAATATTTAGAATATTTTGACAAAATATAAAGTGTTAACAGAGGCTGAGTCATAAGCAATTAATCAACTACCACTTTAGTACATTTTAGTATTATTAAAATTATTATTGTCATTTTTTTGTTTTGGTAAAAAGAATTATGTATACTCACTAATTTGTATTTTCATTAAAGTACTAAAATGCCATTATCAATATTATCTATCTATATTTACATATAGGTTTATAATGATCTCTATGACAAAATCAATGCCATCATTAAATGTTAAAGGTAGGTGTGTGATTTTTCTCAAATAGTCACAAAAGATGTGGCACAATTATATATTTTAAGATTAGTGAGTCAGTAGTGCATTTGCACCTTTATGTTTACTTGTAGATTCCATTAAAGCTTTGCCCTTTAATTCAACCAATAATTTACACACATATTTTTAATTTGTTATGCATGTTTGTAGTATATAACTTTTACAATCCTTGTGGGGAATGGTATACATACATAATGCACTTTAATTTATTTTCTCCAACCGATACTTTTGAAAAAGTTTTCTATGAATCATATACAGTCTCCTCTGTGAGTACACACTACAGAACATAACAGCATAGTGTCTGGAGCTCCAAGCCAACAGCATCAATGCTAGAAATGGCTCTATTACTTCTGAGATGTTACACCAGAATATCCTCTTGTACATGTTAGATGCCACCTTCACCTACACCTAAGGAATGTCCAGTAACAACAGCTATTTTAGAAAAAAATTACTTAAAGTTAATAAAATTAAATTCTATATGTATGATGCTAGGAGAAATAAAATTACAACTAGAATGGGATCCACAAATAGAACAGGTATTGCTTACTATTTACTTGGTTTTTAAGGTTGATTTTCTAAGAAAACAATAAAGAAAAATAGCACAGAAAACCATGAATTGTCTAGATTTAAAAGTGTGAAGAAAACAAAACCATATGACATGTTTCAGTTGAAGGATAAAATATATTTAATGTAAAAATTGAATGCTGTACATTTATTTTATTTTTTTTATTTTTGGCATGTGGGATAAAAACATGTGAGTGTCTTTGATAAACTGTAGGTAAAAGCACAGAGAACCATTTAGTAAATAGCTGGTTCGAAGTTTAAACATGTTCCAGCACTACATGTTCAGTTTATTATGTTCTGTGGGTCACACTGTTATGATGTAGGAACCTTTTAACAAAAGGATCACTCCATGCACTGTTGTTAAATCAGTGAGTCTGTGGGAATCATGAGTATCGAGAACTTCCTATTCCTCCACATTCATTATTTTTAATAAGTTGTTTGGTAAATTTCTTTGTGTATATTAAGAGTATTTTTAATCTTAAAATGTCCCTAACCTAGCAATTATAAACAGTTTATGGATGCATGCACTTTAGAATTCTTGTTTCAACCTAGTTATCTGAGGGCAGTATATGAAACCTCATACTTCACTAAAACATGCCATTCTCAATTCCTTATGAGGATAATGAAAGTTACAAACACTGAAGTGAGTATTATGTATTTCATGACATCAAAACCAAAAATGCTTTCTTGTATAAGCCACTTTCAGATGTAAACGTTTGTCAGTTGTAACAAAGTACTCTCTCGACCTCTCCTCTGACCATCATCCTCTCCTCCTGTTAAAGGCCAAAGAGTGAGCAAGGCACTAGTGGTAACAAGACGATGACTGGATCTCAGACACGATGCTGATAAATATTTGAGTATGATATAAAAAGCACAATTTTATTTCTACATGGTTTTAGTTGCCATGCTAATATGAACTCCTTTTGGAAAAATATGGCTTAATAAAGCTAAATGATTAAATTATACTATCTTGTTATATTTTTGATAAAAGTAAATATAATCATTTAAATGATACAAAATTCACAGTAGAAACCTTACAGTAGTTTCTGCCCACGTTTTTGCTAACATCATGAGGTTCTGCATAATTTATAAGAAACTAATTTAGTCTTGAACATAAATTTTTAGGTGGTAGGGAAAGAGCTCTCTATTATTCATGTTTTATGAGTTAACTATTTCTCCTGTCTCTGGTAAAATGTATGGATATTGCGCTTATATACTTTAACTTCTTACAATCTAAATCATAAACCAAGAGGGACCACTGTATAGGTCTCTAGACACATGCTTCTAACAGTTGTGTATAATACCATTTTATTTACAATTCACTAAGAAATTAGATTAATATTTTAAATTTCTCTTTTAGGTGTCTCACTTCACAATCTAGTAAAAATTCCACTTGTTTAAAGATAAGATTTGGAGTATCAAATCCTACAACCAATATTTTTGGGATTTTTTTTATTAAAAAGTATGTATTTCCATTAGAAAAATATAGTATTTGAGCCATGTAAAATTTCTAGTTATGGCATCACTGTGAGATACGTTCTTAGCCATACAGAGATTCTTCTAGAACTTGACAACAATGTCACATCAAATGTCTTTCTGTCATAATTAATCTCCACTGCTCAAGATACTTACATGAGTTCGAGGAGCAGGCATAACTACATAGCTTTACAGAACAGGCCTGGCATGAAAGAAAAATTCTCAAGTCTCAAGGAATATTTCTGATGCACCAGCTCTTAAACAGTAACTCCACCATTTACCTCACCTCTATTCATCAACTAGTATAATATAAATATATAACCTTTAAAATACCTTTCATGGAAGGAAAATCTAACATAAATTGATTTTTTTTGATAGAAAGAAAGGGTCTGTTAGTGTATGGAAAAGGTAGCTGGAACAAGGTATATATCCAGAGACTGGAAGAAACTGGTTGGAGTCATATAGTCAAAAATGGAAAGATACTCACAGTTGGAGGAAAGAGAGAAAAGGCTGCTGGGGCACGATACACAAGTTCAGAGCCAGGAGATTGGGTTTGTATCTTGACCATGGATGTCAGCAGCTGATTTTGAAGAAGAAACAGTTTCTATGGTCTCATTTTGTGGTTTGAATTTACTCATCTTGGGATTTTGTCATGGTCATTATAGCAATAAGTATATGTGAGTAATTTACAGTTACACAGATATTATTTTGCCATGTAGAAAGAAATATATAATGGAATCAAAGGAAGCAATTTAAGTGGATTTTCTTTATTATTACCTAGTTTTTTTCTTCCTTTTCTGTATGTAAGTTATATGTGAAATGTATTCCTATTCCATTGAAATCAATACATTTAAAGGTTAAAGACTACATATAAGTAGAAAGAAAAGCATCATTTTTGGTAAAATTATAGTTTCTAAATTATATAATGATCTATTTTTCATCTCATCCAGTTACTCTTAACTTTTCAGTAAAAGAAAAGGACCAAAGCCCCACAGAACACTATTTTTAAGAATCTTCATATAGCTAGAAGAGGACACTGGAAGTCACATGAGTATTCCATTACAAAAGAAAGTCTGCACCCTATAGGTGCTTATTAAGTAGATGCATATTCTTTGATTTTTCTTTAGTTTTCCAGTTTCTAAAAGTATATAAACAAATCCATCCAGTAATTTATAATTATGCACAATTTAATTTCCTTTGATTAAATTAGGGGTTGGGTGCCTGTTTCTTTTTGCTCTGTCTTATTTTTTTCATGTTGCTAGTTGAATCTGTCCTAGTTTACAACTACACAAAATGAGATAAAAAACATATCTAAGGAGAGATTTAAACCGTGGGAGATTGATCAGCTGTAGGTGTAATTCATATTTACAATCAATTTAGAAAGTTTCCAAGCTCAGTTCTGTTCAGGAAGTAGTGAGGAGTGCCCATGTGCAAGTAGACTAATTATGCAGAACCCAAGGACTCCAAGGGTGTATACAAGAGAAATGGAGTTAGGCACCCAGTAGCTGAAGGGAGGAGGGATGTCAGGTCAACCAGAAGTGTCTACAAATTTCTTCCTTCCCAGTGGTTGTAAAGATGTTACATGGATTATCAACATCTGACTGTTTTTCTCAAATCAACACATAATACTTCTGACATGAAATAGGCCAGACCATTATCATACCTCACATATAGCATGAAGCAAAAATAGAACTCCTGCAGTCTTTCAGTCCCATTCCTGATGTAGTAAAAGAGAATGAATTCAATTATTCAAGAATAGACACAAAGCTCTAGGCCAAAGAAATAGAGGGAGTGTAAGAGCAAAGCTTATCTAAACATTTGGTCATCACAGGACTTATGCCTCCTCCTAGCCATTCCAAATTTGATTCAAGTGTGTGCATTTCAACCTGTCCAAACATAACAGACTTAACTAAGAGCTTATATATAGTTAGGTAAAATATGTCATGTGAATTTTTTGTCTCCTGAAAAAAAAAAATCACAAAAGCAGTATTTTCAGATACTGAAAGTTATTTCTAACATTCAATGTAAATTTCTTGTTTCTCTTCAAGCTGTTTCATTAGTATATTCTAGTTTCTTTGCACAAGATTAATTTTGAGAAAAGACAAAAATGTCATACTTTCATATTTTAATTCTTAAAACTACTGTTTCCAAATGTTTTATAGCATTCATTCTTTTCTCCTAATTGAAGATTATACAGTAAAAGACCTTAATTAAGACCTTCGTGACATTACAAATTTTAGCTTCATTTTTCTGAATATTTATATCACTACTCATTATCAGAAACTTTTTGTTTTCATATCAGCTGCTTAGTATTTCATCACACATTACCACAACTAAGTAGCTTTTACCAGCAAACATAAGATGTCACAGTTCTGTGCCTGCAGAACCCAGGCCTGGCTTACTACTCCCCGATTCAGGGCTTCTCCACATTTTGAAACCAAGGCATAGTTATCCTTTACTACTTTAAAACATCACCTTCAAGCACATTTGGATGGCAGGATTTACTTCCTGGAAGGTTGTCTCGCTCGGTTGTGTGGCGTGTGGGCCACTCAGTAAGGAAGTTCCCACAGTGCAGTGTCTATCATTGAACGCAGTGAGATTATTCATCAACGTGATAGCCACCATCTGCACTGTACTCTGTGCATTAGAAACAAGTAACAGGTCTTTCCCACACTGAGGGTGTGCGGAGACTGCACAAAGCTTTCATGTCAGAGAAGGGATCACAGCATTACCCTAAAATGGGTCTGTCCTTCCTTCTGTTGTCACAATGAAAAGAAAAGCTTGACTTAGACAAAGGACTACTGTCTATAGTACACAAAGCACCTAAAAAAAACCAGATCCCCCCAAATTTAAAGACTCAATGCAAAAATGGGCATCTGAAAGAACATTTTGAAATGAAGAACTAAAGGCAGCAAAGAAACATATGAAGAAATCTCAACACTGCTGGTCATTCAAGAGATACAAAGGAAGACATTGAAATCCCATCTCATTCTAGAAAGAATGGCTGCTATCATGAAATCCACCAATAAGATATGCTGACAGGACTGTGGGGAGAAAGGATCCCTTCTCCACTGGTAGTGGGAACACAGACTGGTGTAACCACTACGGAGATCGGTGTGGCTATTCCTTACAAAATTAACATTAGAGATGCCACTTGACTCTGCTATCCCCCTGCTAAGTACATACATGAAAAAATTCAAAGAATCATAGCATAGTGATACATGTGTACCTATGTGTATATCAGCTCAGTCTGTGACAGCTCAATCTTGGAAACAGCCCAAATGCCCAACAATAGGGGACTAGATAAAGAAGATGTGTTTTTTTCTAAAACATGCCATATTACTCAGCCATAAAGAATGATAAAGTTGCGTAATCTGTACTCTGTTGGGGTCACTTCAGGACTTATGCTGCTGTATGACTCAGCCCAGGAATGCCGGGACCCTAGCCAAAAGTGGTTTATGGAGAAGTGCATCTCATGATGTCTTCTATGTTCCTTCCTGCTGATTATGATTGGCTACTCTACATATTCTGCTAACTCATCCTCCCATTATGTGGGAATTTACAGAATGTTCTTTGTATTCTGCTTAGGATTTTTACTTGTATTCAGGTAACTTTCCCTCTTCTTTTCCCAAGGCCAGCTACTATGGCCACCACTTCCATGTGTACACTTTATAAGCCTGGGTGATTCTAATAAAGTTTGCTATCAGCCATCTACTAGTAGTCCTGTCAGTTATTTAACTGGTAGTAAGCAATTATCAGCCATCAGTTGTTAGTCATTTCATAGTCCATTCCTACCAGCCATCAGCTTCTACTCAGCTAACAGCCATCAGCTGGTAAAACTGCTGTCTGTCCAAGATCTTACTCTGGCTCCTTCCTCATCAAGGGAAGAATCAAGCGGATGTACCTAGAGGACATATTCATAAGTGAAATTAATGGGACACATGTATATGTACCAATTTTTATTTAGTATGAAAACTTGAAGGTGTAAATGGCAAAATGTATAATAGATAATGTGAAATAGGAAAAAATATGCAAGAGGAAAAGGGAAAGGGTGGTAGGGGAAAGTAAAAAATGGAAAGAAAATACTTGACAGTAGACTACAAAAAGGAAACAAAGCTTATGAATATAGGGTGTTGAGGGTGTGGGGAGGGCAGGGCAAAGGGGAAAAAAGAATCAAGATGTGTCATGTACAGGTGAAAGTTCTCAATGTTAAATGTGGTCATGCTGTATGTATAAAATCTATCAATAAAATTAATTTTAAAAAAAGAAAAACTTGAGTATTGGGGTTGTGGTATCATATTTGCAGTCTTGATACATGCAGATCCACTCTCAATTAACTTGAAATAACTTATGAAACCTCACAGAGATAGGACACTCCTAGTTCATTCACTGGTCTCCTGTTCCACCAAATATCCTCTGTCAGAACTCATTCTCACATCCCACTGCTCACCTAGCTTTTCTTAAATTAATGTGCTGTTTAATCAAAACATTGCTCTTTGGTTCATCCTGCTTGCTTCATTCTTTTCTATTTCTTTACTTACCATTGTAAAGCTTGTTACTCAAACATATGTCCTTCTGTCTTCTGTCTAGAGAAAGAATGTCTTGAGAATGAGGTGAGTCTCAGAAACAGGAGACTATGACTAATAAATAACTAATACAACCATGAAGCATATAATAAAATCTAAGGAAATAATGCTGGGATTTCTTTCTTCCTTTGTAAAATAAAGGACTGAAGGCTAGAGCTGGATCCACCATCTTCTGTTTCTTCTCCACTCCGTCTGTGTGCAGCCTCTGCCTATCGCTCTGGGTTTCCATGTTGGTGCTACCCCAGTCCCAGTGGTGGTCCTCAATGCACCTGCTCTCTATATAGTAACGGGGACCGTTGGCACCCAAAGAGACATAACCCTCTCTATAGAGTCAAGTGTGTGGGTTGGGGGTTTAGAGTTAATGACAAACATCATTTCAATCCCACCAGAAGACTAACGTTTTGAATATCATGCTATTCAGTCCACAGAAATTGCCATTTCTTTGGCTTTGATAGACTTTTTTTTTTAACGTCTTAGAAATCCATTTGAGAATCGCTTCTTGGCCTTTTGGCTAAGATCAAGTGTAGAAATCCATTTGAGGATGAGAAATTCTTTGTTGTATTTTAGGACAGGATGAGCTTTTTGTATTTCATTTACTCTGTTTAACTTTTACTAGTACATATTTGTAGTGCACTCACTCTATGACATGTACATAACACATTTTAATTCTTTTTTTCATTTCCTTTCACCTTCCTTTTGTTTTTCCAGCATCTGATTCATTCATTTATCTTAGAAGACCATATAATTATCATATATGCAAATTAAAAGGCACAAGTAGGCCAAAGAACATATAAAACATGTAAGAAATTGTGCTAAGGTACACTTGTAGATACAATGTCTGTACTGAGTTGCAATATTTTTCCTATTAATTCATTATATATGCAGTTATATATATGTAGTCTGTATTTTTATATGAGAAATTTTATGTGATACTTAAGCTTGTGTGACTGAGTTACTTCACTTAACATTAAGGTGTCAAGTGCATCCATTTTCCTACAAATGACTTAAGTTTGTCCTTCTTTTGGCAAGGCAGTATTCCACTATAAATGATACCACATTTTTAATTTTTTTCATCTGCTGAGGGACATATAGATTGTTCCCTACACTTAGCTCTTATCAATTGCACTGCTGTAAACATGGGCATATATCATCACTTTGGTATATCTTTAAGTCTTTTAGAAAGCAACTCTTGGCATGTTCATCTGTTATCTTTGACAAAGTGACTAACTCCCTTTGCTGGAGAAAGAATAGACTCTATAACAAATGGGACTGAGAAAACTTTATCCACAGGCTGAAGATTGAAATTTGATCTATATTTTCACCATGCACTAAAATGAATTAAAGATCTAAACATTAAAACAGAATCACTTAATATTGGGAATGTGTACCAGTATATGACTTACAATATACCAAAAAAAGATAAAAATTAAAAAAAAAAAAAAAGAATCAATCTGCCAGAAGAAAAAAGTAGGCAGAACTCTTGAAGACATAGGGATAGGCAAAGAATTTGGGAAACCACCCCCCCAGTCCACAAGAAATAATACCAGGAGTCAATAAGTGGGACCATGTCAATTTGAAAAGCTTCTGCAGAGCAAAGAACACTACCAAGGGAGTGAAGAGACAATCTGCAGAATGGGAAAAACACTTTGTCAGCTACTCCTCAGACAAAAGACTAGTAGCTAGCATATATAAAGAACTAAAATATTGCAGACTCCTCAAATTTAAAGATCCTATTAATATGGCTATATAAGCCGGGCGTGGTGGCTCACGCCTGTAATCCCAGCACTCAGGAGGCAGAGGCAAGAGGACTGCTGAGTTCAAGGCTTGCCTGGGCTACATAGTGAGCTCAGGGCCAGCCTGAACAACAAAGTGAGACTGTCTCAAAAAAAAATAATATAAAATTATACCCATCTCAGGTGAAGAAATATGAATTGTTAATAAACACATGAAAAATTTTTCAACATCACCAGTCATTTGAGAAAGGCAAATTAAAACAACAGTGAGATTCCACCTCATTTTAGAAAGAGTAGCTACTGTTAAGAAACTAACCAATAACAAATGTTAGCAAAGTTGTGGGGAGAAAAAAATGATTCTCCAACATTGGGGGAACTGTAAACAGATAACAGCTAATGGAAATTGGTATAGAAGTTCCTCAAAAAAGCAGAAGTAGAAATTGCATTTGAACTACCTATTCTCTTATTAGTTATTTTCACAGGAGAGCTTGCACTTCATTTACAAGCTTTAATTTCCTTCATTTTTTTTTGATGTCTAAGTAAAAATGAAAATATTTACTAAAGGGTCAAAGGCAATTCAATAACGTATTTTAGCAATCTATGGTAAGTTTGACCTGTTTGGTCATTGTCTTGAACTCCAACCAAAAAAGGAAGGTACAGTTTATACTTTCTAATTCCATTTATAACAGACGTGGGGAACTACCTTTAAATGTAATATTAACTATCTTCTTAAAATGTTCTCTCAAAGACAGAGCATTACAACAGTGTATAATTTATTTTTTAAAAATTTCTCTTTTCTCAAAGACTTCAGTGCTCATAAAATAACAATAGAAGTCAATTACAATTAAACTGATAATAGACTTAAGCTTATATATGTAGGGGGTGGGGGCTGGGGGGGCAGAGGAATAGGAAAAATGAGAATTAAGTTGTGTACTAGTACAAATTCTCAATGTCAACTGTAATCAGAACATGCATATAAAATATACCAATAAAATCAATTTTTAAAAAATGAATGAAAAAGTTAGTATACATGTTTATTACTGGTGACTTATAATGAAAGAGAAGAACAAAAATATGCAGGACAAATATTCACTTAAAACTTAATATACCCAGAAACAAACTATACAATCTTTCATTCTGGATTTTTTTTTGATTGATTAAAAGAAATCAGCTTTGCTGGGCATAGTGGCTCAGGCCTATAATCCCAGCACTCAGGAGGCAGAGGCAAGAGGATTGCTGAGTTCAAGGCTTGCCTGAATTATACACATAGTGAGCTCAGGGCCAGTCTGAACTACAAAGCAAGACCCTGTCTCAAAAAAGAAAAAAAAAAAACCACCTTTAATGAAATAATTTTATGTCTTTCCTTTAGGAGCAATGATTATTTATTTTTATAAATTTTTGGTTTGTTGAAATTAAAAATTGTATACAATCACAAGCAAGCATATTTGTGAATTGTGACTAGAAATAACTGTCCAAAGAATTTATTGCAGCAGTGACTTGTCTTTCACAGATAGTAATATCTACTTTTAAAAAATTAAACAATTTCTACATGCATCAGAATGTATTTCTCTTCCTACCTTGTCCAACTACCAGATATTCCTCATAAAATATACCTTAGGAACCAGATATACCATGTTGATGAAATATGACCTTAAACTCTACCCAGGCATGTGGCTCATGCCTATAATCACAGCACTCGGGAGGCAGAGTCAGGGGCATTGCTGAGTGAGGCTTGCTTGGGCTACATAGTTGAGTTCAGGGGCAGCCTGAACTACAAAGTGAGACCCTGTCTCAAAATAAACAAACAAACAAACAAATAAACAAATATTTTGGCGGTAGTTGCACAGGTTCATTTATTTTAAAATATATGATAATTAGGAAATGTTTTCATTGCTTTAGGAAGATGTCATATAAATTTTGACTATTTGAGCCATTTATGCTTTGAAATACGCTAATAAATCATTGTTTAATTGGATAAATGGAGAATGCATTGCATTTGTGTTTTTCTTGTGAATATGACTTGGTTTTCTGAGGATGCCCCTCAATAGATGAGTTGTTCTCTGTAACAGAAAGGGTAGGTCCACACCAGCAGCATTCAGACCATTGCTAAATTGTTTATATAATGGTTATATAATGGTTTTACCTAAAAGTTGCAATCTCTGAATCTAATAGGAGGCCCAGCAGAAGCTACTCTGCAATTTGATATAGTGGTGTTGCAGTTCAGTTGGTGTTAAGAATGGTTTCAATTCATAAGTATACACCAAGTCTCCATCCCATAGACACATGGTGAGAATGTTATGAGCTTCTGGGTAGTGGAAGAGGAACGACAATCTGCAGTGTTTTGTTGTTACTGTTGTTGTTCTAAATTGATTTTATTGGTACATTTTATACAAACATTATGATTATGATCATATTCAACATTAAGAATTGGTACCTGGGGGGCCGGAGGATTAGCTCAGTGGTTCCGGCGCCTGCCTCGCAAGTACAAGGCCCTGAGTTTGATCCCTGGTAACCACATACAATGCTGGGCATGGAGACTCACGCCCACCAGCAATCAATACCACGTACCACAGTGCCAGGTGTGGTGACTCACACCTATAATCCCAGCATTCGGGAGGCAGAGACAGGAGGATTACTGAGTTTGAGGCTTGCCTGGGCTCCATAGTGAGCTCAGGGCCAGCCTGAACTACAAAGCGAGACCCTGTCTCAAAAAAAAAAAAAAAAAAGAATTGGTACCTGTACATGATACATTCTGATTCTCATGTTTCCCCTTTCCCCTGCCCTCCCTAAAGCCTGCACCCCCACACACATAAGCTTTGTTTCCTTTTTTTTTACTATGAAGTTTTTCTTTCCCGTCTTTACTTTCCCCTACCCACCTATTCCCTGTAGTTTTAATGAACTATATCTGCTTCATAAGCCACACGCTAGACAACCCTTTTAGAGATAAAACTAGGTGATTTTTTCTTTTCCCTAACATGAGATCATTGTGCTTGCCACTACTTGAGACTAGCAATTATTTCAGAAGACAAATAATAATAATAATGATAATAATAATATAATGCATAGCTTTCAGGAGAAGAAGCAAGGTGAATACAATTTAAAAGTAAAAACAGAGGCTTGCTTTTTGGCTACAGATTAATCCGAGCATTTGAATGCAACTTCCTAATTATGCATGAACTTGTTCATAATGTAATCACCATTTGCATGCTTTGTTTTGCTGCCCTTTTTTAAGATGGCATCAAGTGATGGGTAGATGCAGGAATGAAAAACATTATTGCTGTGTCAGGACATTAGAAGAAAAGCCTGAGAATTGCTTACTTGCATGATTGTCAAAAATAAAAATATTGAGCTGAGAGATTTTAATTAAATTTACCATAACGATACAAGTTAGTACACAACAGACTTTATTAACTAAAACTAAATACACTATACAAATTGGTATTAATTCAATTTTTAAAACTTGTTATACTTCAAAAAAGGGTACAAAAAGGTATGAAATACTGAAATAGTTATATAACCATTTTGTACATCTCAATTATGATAGTAATTTAGGTATTTACATATCTACATATATCTAATATATACCTATATTTTCTTTTACCTTTTATCTTGCTAACAGTAGAGATGAATTCAATATTTATATCCCTACCACAAAGTGGATAGAAAAATTTTGAGTTACCACAGGGCCAAGAATTATGCCTTAATAAATTATCACCTTAAGTTACACAACAGATAGGGGAAATAAATGCTCTTATGACCATTATACAGGTGAGAAACAAATCCTCACTGAAATGAGGCAGCTCATCCAAGCCTGTGTCTGAGAAGTTCTCATGGCTGTGTGGCACTGAACTCAGTGCTCCTTCCATGGGGCCCAAAATTGTTCCCCACTTCCCATGCTTTCCCCCAACAAATCCTACTACAGAGAATTAATCACTGAGATCTTAAAACTAATTTTTACTTTAGAAGACTTATTAAGAGCATCCATAAGTATTTTTGCTTTATTTTTCTCAATGCTTTAGATTTCTCTGTGCTTTTGTTTAACTTTAGGTAGTATTAGCTGTGCTTTTTGTTGAATATCATTTATAACATTAAAAGGTAAATAAGAGATCAGCTTCTTAGAATAAGAAAATAAACAATTGTAATAAACGTCATTTACTTTAGAAAAATAAGTTAGTGAAAGATCCCTTTTTTTTATTTTTTTGTTGCTATTTTGCTTGCTAATAGGAGCACCGACAACTCAGAGGACAATACAAAGCTTTATTTCCTTTAAGTTTTTATTGTACATACCCTATTTCCTGTACTAAGTCCTGGCTTTTATTTTTCTTTTATTAGATTTGTTTGCACAGGTGTGTGTTTGTATGTACATGAATTATTGTAAGCTGTCCCTACTATTTGTAGGTAAAAAAAGAACTAATTTTGACCCTTTTTTTGAAAAACAACTTGAAAATTCATTAGCTACATGATCTAAATTGTATTTTTATTTGTTTCTGAAAGTAGTCATATTTTAACTGATGTCCACATCCAAAAAAGAAAAACTAAATAAGCATCAAATGATGAAAATGTATTGCTATAAAACATCCTCTTCTGTCAAAAAAAGTAAAGACACCACCACCAACCCCCCCCCCCCGCATGGCAAGCTGGAATGGGCTTCTAATTTTTCTCTTGATTCATCCTTGGAATTCCATAGTGAAATTGAGAAAACTCTTGGCTTTGGGAAGACGACCATAAATAACATTCCAGGAGAAATTGTCAACATTCCCCTTACAGTCAGTTTGTACTACAAATACTGATTTGTGGATTTTCTCTTCCTGCTCTTACCCTATTCTGGATAATAATTCACTGTCGACATTCCAAAGAGACACTCTTCCCAGCCTCAGGTTATCATCTGAGAGCCACTCAACTGTCTTAGTCTGCCCGCCCAGCCAGGACTGAGAAACTCCTTCCATTCCCCTTCCCTACTTCAGGAACTGAGGTAATTAATCAGTTGGCAAAGACAGCAAAAGGAGGCTGTGAAGTAAGCACAGTACATAAGACAGTCAAGTGTAGACCTTGCTGCTTTACACTGCAAAAAGTGGTTTTCACTCTGTCAAACTGAAGGGGACAAACTGAGGGACGGGAATCCTCTCTTCCACCTCTCTCCTTGTCTGTAGAGCCTGTCATCTAATCAATACATTAAGGGACTAAAGGGGAAACAATCTATTGCAGTAGATGCAAATATTAAGTAATGTTGTCTATTTATCACAATTTTTAAAAATAGGACAAAGGAGCATTTCCTATACTTGATAAACTTAATGTTTACATGTAAAAAAATTTAGATACTTACCTTTAGCCTTTGTTGTAAGTCAGAATACCTATCTTGAGCATTCTAACTACCTAACATTCACAAAGAACGTTTGTACTATAATAGAGTTAGGGAAAATTTCTGCAAGAAAAAAGTTAAATAATCTCATAATTTACATATAAAATTCAAAAGAATCACATGGTTGCCAGGTGTGGTGGCTCACACCTGTAATCCCAGCACTTGGGAAGCAGAGGCAGGAAAATTGCTGAGTTCAAGGCTTTCCTGAGCTACATAATGAGCTCAGGGCCAGCCTGAACTACAAAGCAACACTGTGTCTCAGAGAAAAAGAAAAAAAAAAAGAAAAAAGAAAAAAGTCACATGGTTAGGACTGTAAGAAAATTTAGCAAAGTCAGCAGAAATAATGTCTCATTTTAAAATAAGTAACATTCATTCTCTTCAATATTAATCAACTAAAAAACATATAATAAGCAAACAAGGGGATCTGAGGAGGCAAGGGAAATCAAAAAGGGAAACAAAAATTTGATGGCAAAAAGGAAAAAATGGAAACAAAGATTATATGTATGGAGTAGAGGGGTTGAAGGGAAGGCAGGACAATGGGAAAAAATAAGAAGATTCATCTTGTACAGTTGAATGTGTACAAGTGTAATGATAAATGTGATCATTAATGTATAACTAAAATGTACCAAAAAGTCAATAAATGAAGGAAAATATAAAAACTTGGGATAAACAAAATATTGAAAAATATCAGAAGCCTTACATGGGATGGGGGAAAAAAAAAGAACCCTATAATAGGGAAAAAAGCACATTGTCTTTGATTAGCTAACTTAAAAAAGATGTCATTTTTCTCAGAATAGAATTATATTTTTCACTTTGTAAAAGCTTTCCATGCTCAAAATGGCTCCAGAAAGTAACTGATTAATTTTTATCTTTATTTTTTCTAATTAGTCAAAATTACCACTAAGTTCTTTAGTCAAAAATGTAAGCTATAAAGTAAACAAAATATTTGGAAAGAAAAGTTGAAAATTAAATTATTAACAGTGAGGTGTTATAGCAAAAACGGCCACTATAACCCAAAGGACTTGCAGTTACATATTTGAAAAAGGAACACTTTCTTTTAGCAAATATATATACTTTGGAATTGTCTTATACTTCTGTGCAGTAGTTATTCCTAAAAATAAATTTTTTCCTAAAACAGATCTTGAGGAAATGTACATTGTTTTTCTTGAAAATAGAAATAGACTAGAAGTGATTAGTCCTTCTTACCTCCAACATTAATCTCAACTGAATCTGAGTCATGTGAAAGTTTATGACATATCAATTGCAAAGCAATGACTCAAAGTCACCTCAAATCCTAATACAATATCTGAAAATATTAAGGATGCTAAGGCTTAATTTTTAAAAAAATTACTCATAATGAAACACTGGAAGTTTTAAAAACATGATTGCATTTACTTACTATGTTTCTTTTAACCTTATTAAACATGTTGCCATCAAATATAAGTTGTTGCTTTTCATGGAGTAGTCATAAGAATTCTAATTTAAGACAAGTGTATACGACTCGAGTTCATTTTAGTCAGTTTTGCCACTGTACATATTTTTTTCTTATGCTTTATTACCTGAGAATTTTGTTCTTCCCTACCATAGCTTTGTGTTTTTGACAATCAATGAAGTGTAAACTAATGCTAGAATATTAGAACTCTTTTAATTATACTTTTAGAAAACATTCAAGACTTTGAATTACATTAAAATATTTTTTAAACAATGAGACAAATAATTTGGGGAATTATTTGAATTTTCCTCTAATTGATTTTTATCTGTCGTTGACTTTGCTGTCACCCCCTCCTCTCCACTCTTCTCCCCTCTTCCATCTTACATGTCTTTGTCTTCTCACCTATTTCATTTAACATTATGATCTCAGTGTGCATTCATTTTCCTACAGGTCTTTCATTCTTTATGACAGGGTAATGCTCTAGTGTTTACAAATACCACATTCTCTTTGTCACTTCATGTGTTGATGGAGATATCAGATTGTTATTATGAATTATGCTGCTATGAGTTATGCTGTAAATATGGGTTTTAGTGTATCAATTTAATGTTACGTGTTTAACTCTTTTGGGAAGATACCTAGAAGGGAAAGAGCTCTGCCACAATGACAACATAATGAAGTCAGCAGCAATTACAACAACTTGATACGAACATACTCTAAGAACCAGTAAGCTATCATGCTTAACTGTAGAAAACATGTCTATAGTTACATTATAAACACTAAAACAAACCAAATATTGACATATAATAAATATCTAAATGAAATAACTATACTCTCCACCAAAAATAGACAATATTTGCAACACTAGCATGAAGTTAACCATTGAAGGATTGATAAAACTAATTATAATAGTAAGAATAAAAATAGCTGGAAAGCAGAGAATAAAGTAGGCTTTGAAATGTTAAATAATAGAAGATGAAAAGGAACAAAGACAAGAGAGATAAGGGATGTGAGGTATAAAAGAAAATTAAATTTTTAGTTTAAAAGCAATAAAAAAGAAAACTTCAAAATAAAAAAAAAAGGCAAAAGTGGGCCGGAGGGTTAGCTCAGTGGTTCCAGCGCCTGCCTTGCAAGCGCAAGGACCTGAGTTCGATCCCCGGTAACCACATATAATGCTGGGCGTGGAGACACGCCCACCAACAATCAACACCTCATACCACAATGCCATGCCGGGCGTGGTGGCTCATGCCTGTAATCCCAGCACTTGGGAGACAGAGACAAGAGGATTGCTGAGTTCGCGGCGGCTTGCCTGGGCTCCATAGTGAGCTCAGGGCCAGCCTGAACTACAAAGCGAGACCCTGTCTCAGAAGCAAAAAAAAAAAAAAAAAAAAAAAAAAAAAAAAAAAAAAAAAAAAAAAAAAAAAAAAAAAAAAAAAAAAAAAGGCAAAAGTAATTTTAAAGGAGAAAAGAGGACAAAAAGAAGTAAAGCTTAAAAAAAAAATCCTGAACGTTAAGAAAGCTAATGAAGTAAAAAGAAAGAAAAAAAAAAAACTGAGTCCAAGAAAAATCCCTCTGTCTTTTTGAATGAGTGGTTTATTTTCAGGTTGTGCAGTCTTGGAAATCAAGTTATACTGCTTTGATAAAAAACAATCTATGGTAATCCATTTAAGAATAAAAAGGCTTAGGAAGGGTTGTTAAATGATGGCCAACACAGCAAGACATACAAAAATAGCCCAGAGGTGAGATTTCAGGAACAGCGTCACACTCTAAACATACAGAACTGGCTGTGACACTTCAGTACCACAGGCACCTAAGCCTCTATGACTGTGTGCCCTTGTTGAAAACCCACCACTTCATCTCACCAGAAAAGCAAAAGCGTTTATATGTACAGCCACAGGATGCAAGGCAATGGGCTGAATTTCTTAGTGCATGCCCCAGGCCATGTCACATTTTGTATCTACAGCACAGAGCTTTCCTGTTTTAAGAGTCTTTTGCTTCTTTTTCTTCATTTAAAGAGGTTATAGCAGCAATCTAAAATACCAGTCCAAGATTCTAAAGATATCAAAAAGATACTATGCTCCTTAAGAGTGGGAGTGATAATTCATTATATTGGAATCCCTTTATGTTTCAGATAACTAATCTTTAATGTGTTAATCTTCTACTTTCAAGATTGCATGTGTCTAACTGAATTTTCCAACTCACTCACCAATTTATGGTTATCTGGTCCTCTAAATATGATGTTACCATGAAGGTGGACTAGAAAGCCTCTAATACTGTGAGAAATTAATGTTTATTCTTTAAGTCACACACTCTACATTTTCTTATACTAACTAGAAATGATGAAGGCAATTGTGTTATGAGAATACAGGAGAAATATAATACTTGAGACACACAATATATACTATTTTCTATATTTGATCCGTGAAACATAATTGTTCCAGTTTTCCTTTTTTGATGAGAATCAGAAACTAAACATCTTCCAGATGAATGATCTACTATGTAATCAAGGTTCTATTAATCTGTTTTGGGAAAGGTATGACATCTGGAAACAACCTGAAAGACCTATGTGGTGTTGGCAGGGAGCAGGATTATGTTTTAATGGTGTATGAAACATCTACTTATGCATGTGGCCACTTATCCCGGGACGTGATAATGCCTTGGGTCAATATCTTAAATGGCAATTGGAATGTTGTGATTTGAGTCTGCCCTCAGGTCTTTCCCACTGAGATGCCATTCGAAATAGACATTAAAGCATCTGGAGACTTACCACAGTGGGGTGCACTTCGGCTAGGGCCCTTCTTACTCTCTGCTCAATATGCACACACCAAAGCTTTTTAGATACCCAGGAGTCAATTTTAACTCTATTTTGGAAAGATTCAAGTTATCTTGTTCTCCCTCCACTTCCCATACCTAGCACTGTCTGCTTCTCTGACCTCACATCCACTGTGCCCTCAGGTGTGTTTAACTTTCTATATGATTTACATTTTCTATGTGATCATAGCCACAAATGCAATTTCTTATATTTATTTTCTGTTTTAATTTGAACAGTAACAGGACATAAAGCCAGTAACTTCTTTATTCCTAAGATTAGTTACAAACACAACTTAACCAAAATATTTATCCAATTTATAAAATTAAGAGTCTGCACTTTGTAAAAATGCTAAGTAGACAGCCAGGGTACAAAACACAGCACAGAATTCAGAATAAATTAAAAATATAACTGCAAAGTAGTCGGTGCCTTTGTTTGATTTGAGGAAGTCACAGCTATAGAAGAAATTTTTTTCTAAAATTTCTCAGCCAGTGCTCGCTTTGGCAGCATATATACTAAAATTTCTCAGCCAATCATCTTTCAAAATTGCCCCAGAGCAGTATGCCACAGCAGGCTGTTATTATCATTGAATCCTCTAAAAGCTTTGTCATCATTGCACTAGAGCTTTTTGAAACATCACCTACATTGGCTCCAGTAGATGTGCACTAAACTTGAGTGTACTGGCAAATGAAATAAATAAATTTGGAATAAACCTGAAATCCCAAAATCACAAAAGCAGCAACAAGACAGGGAATAAGCCCTCATTATTGTAAAGTAAAATAACTGATTTCTTGTAGGTTTTTTTACTTTTTTATAGTCAGGATATATTAATCATATATATGGTCTTTAATCTATTAAGTATCAAATTATCTGAATGGCTCCTATCTGAATGTGAAGAATAGTGACAAATACCAAAAGTTATCATGCAGAAAAAAAAAAAAAAAAAAAAAAAAAAAAAAAAAAAAAAAAAAAAAAAAAAAAAAAAAAAAAAAAAAAAAAAAAAAAAAAAAAAAAAAAAAAAAAAAAAAAAAAAAAAAAAAAAAAAAAAAAAAAAAAAAAAAAAAAAAAAAAAAAAAAAAAAAAAAAAAAAAAAAAAAAAAAAAAAAAAAAAAAAAAAATCTAAACACTTTTGGTTATTGAACTTTAACAATCTATAAAGGTGAAAGCAAACTTAAAGGAAAAATTGATAGAATTACTGAAAAAATAGTCAAAATATTTTAATATTTACAGAAGAGTATAAAATAGAATTAGAACCTTAATTACCCTAAATTGCTAAGGAAATGTAGAGAGCATTGCAAATTGTTGTGCAGATAATATACAGTACAATACTCTGAATTTTAGATTTTTTAATATTTTGAAATAGCATATATTCAATATACTAGTGAACCAGAGATCACCCAAATTAAGTGTTATACAGTATTGTCAGGAAAATAAAATGTATTTCAGATATTCCCAGGATAAATGCCTTGAATATAGGAAATAGAGCTGAGAGCAAAACATAACATAACAAGACAAAACACTGAATTAGCCAGAAATAAACATTAAAAGGCCTCTGTTACCCACTTCAGTTGCCATAGACCATGGATACTTCTTGTATTTCTCCCAAATTTTGTAAAAGCTTCTGCAATTGTTAAGAATGCAATATACATATACATACACACATATATATATGTGTGTGTGTATATATATGTGTGTGTGTGTGTGTGTGTGTAACAGGATAATCAGAAAATAATATGGATATAAATAGTAGGCATTTCTCATGTATCTAGCATCTACCATGTCAGCACTAGGTTTGATGTTGGCAATCACTATTAAATATACACAAAACAATCTTCATGCTGGAGCTTCTACTTCATGAGGAAATTCAATTTTATTCTATAAGCAGACAAATGCAAACCCCTAATTGTGAAAAGTCGTACTGACACAAGGAGTCAAACAGCATCTCACGATTGAAAAAAGAAAATTATCCTACAATGGATCAACCATGCATTGGTAATGCCACAGCACTCCAAGAATTTTAAATAATGGAAAATTAAACCTAGCAAACAAACAATGAAAAGGTTAAACTATTACCTAAAAATACAACGAAATGACCCAAACATGGTGGCCAGACCTATAATCCCAGGTCTCTGGAGGTCTGAATATGGAGATTCTAAAGTTTGAGCCCAGTTTAGGCAATGTGACAACTTAGTAAGAATCTATCTCAGAGAAAGAGAAGGGAG
>PVIC010008030.1:0-12981 GCA_004025085.1 Thryonomys swinderianus
TGAGACAGGGTCTCGCTTTGTAGTTCAGGCTGGCCCTGAGCTCACTATGGTGCCCAGGGAAGTCTCAAACTCAGCAATCCTCCTGTCTCTGCCTCCCGAGTGCTGGGATTATAGGTGTGAGCCTCAATGCTCAGCAGTTTCTTTCATTTTTGAAAATTTTTATTTTTTTTATTTTGTATTACTATGGTTTGTAGTATATGTTTACCCTTCTTGTGTGGAGTTGGTACATGTGCATAACACATTTCAATTCCTTTCCTCATCCCATTTCTCTTTCCTCCCTCACCACCCTTCATCTCTCAATCATCTTCCCATTTGAGAAAGATATACCTCCTTACTTTGTTATCCTTTTTTGTTCTTTACTCATAGTTTGGGTTCTCACATAAGATAAACAATACAATATTTAAGATTTTTGTCTGATTTATTTCACTTAACAGAATGGTATCAAATTGCATCCACCTTCCCACAAATGACTTAAGTTTATATTTCTTTATGGGAGAGGAGTACTCACTCCTTCGTGTATAAATATGTTCTCAATCCATTCATCTGTGGGCTGATGTAGGCTACTTCCAGGAATTTTCTACTATGATTTGTTCTGTTACAGGTATACATGTATTCCTTTAATATGATGTCTTTAACTCTTTTGGCAGACTTCTGGGGGAGAATATGTGAGGGAAATGGAATTTCTATATGTAACTGTACAGAAAGTTAATGGCTGATGAACCTTAGGCTCTAATGACTTTCTTTTAAACCATATATGCCTATTTCTGTAACTTGTTTATTATTTACTTATAAATTGGGATTATTCTGATCAGTTTAAAGCATTAAACTACCAATTGTATGTGTTATAAATATTTCTTCTCATATATTTCTTTTCCCTTTAGACATTTGATTTTAGTAATTTCCTTAAAGTATGTTTGAAAATTTTAGCATAATGAAATATAAAGTTGTTTTATTTTTCTATGGATTCCGAGATACATTTTTAAATGGAAAATTTTACCACTCCTAAATACAAAGACTTTTGCTACTATATTATTGTATTCTTTATTTGGAAGTTAAATTTCATGTATTTATCTTTGTGAATAATATGGAGTAGAAGTATAAATTTATTAATTTTAAAACTGTGCTAAGTACCCCATTATATATTAATTACTTATCTTTATTAAAATAATTATAAACTTCATATGTGCTCACATTGATATTTCTAACAGTAATATTAATTTACATTACATTTTTAATGTTTTTTTAATAAAACAATATTCTTTACATTTACAAATAAATAGCATAACAACTTGTGTGTAAATACTTATTTGTAATGTGATAAATGAATTATGTAGCTCTTCATATTTCAGAATACAGTATTTTTTATCTCCATGTGATTTTATCACTTTAAGGAAATTTTCGATCTAGATTTAGGCAATTATTCCTGTTCATTTTTTGAGAATGTCTAGTTTATGGATCTTTTGTGTTGTAGGTTCTTAAAATAATTTGTTTATTTTATTCAAAACAAAATATCATCTTAGTTCCACCAGTGATTATATTAGATGTAGAATATTGTATTTTCTCCATTGTAATAAATTCCTTGTGTATGTGTGTTTATATAATATTATGTCATTTTACATTAGCATGACAGCCTCTCCTCACCACTTGTTTGATGACACTTCATTCTTCTATTACAAAGATGACATCTCTATATATCATCTTTTATTTTTGCTTGACTTGTACATATGAGTTGAGATTGCTCTTAGCAAACCACAGTGCTTCCATTTTGCTTGCAGTGAATGATTTACATGAGGATAACTGAATGTCTACTTGTTCTCATATGTAAGGAGACACCATGTACCTTAAATATAAATGTATTGTCTGAAATTCTCCAAACTACTACATGCATCTTTGAATCACAAGGCTAAGAGAAAAGACAGTACTTCAAAGAAGGCAACATTTGAGGAAAAGGAGGAGCAGAGAGGAGTAGAAGGAGAAAGTTTAGGAGAAGCACAGATAGGAGAAAGAAGAAGAGGAAAAGAAAAGGAAGGAAAGGAAAGGAGAGGAGAGGAAAGGAGAAGAAAGAAGAGGAAAGGAAAAGAAAGGAAAGGAAAGGAAAGGGAAAGGAAAAGAGAAATGAAAGAATAGAAAGAACAAGAAGAGAAGGTAGAGAAGAAATGAATTTACTTGAGTCCTATCCAATTATGAGCAGTTCTGTTTCTGAAAATGACCTTTGGTAGTATATCTGGGTTTTGTGCTCCGATATTCTATTATTTTCAAGCAAAGGCCTTTCATTAATTTATAGGCTCAATCCTTTAGAAAAAATATTAATTATGGAAGTAATAGCCAGTGATAATTAAAACCTGTGAAACCGATCATATAAGAGCTATTATTCAGAAGTTGCTGTCATAAATATGTTGAATCTCATTTACAATTATCAAGTACCTTAAATTTATTAAATTATTCCATTATCTAGAAATATCACAATATTGAATCATAATCCTAGGATAAACCTCTTTTTTTCATGACCCACTAATATTATTATAATAGACTATCTGGAACTCTTTATTAACATTAATAATTTTATATATATGAGTAAGTTTTATTCATAATGATATCTGCATCTACAAAAATAAAGTGGATTAGAAAGTTTTGTGTGATCTTTAAATATTTTGACTTTTAATATCAAAGCACCATAGAATTATATAATGTCCAATATGATGATTTTTGAATAAACATAGAAAAATACATTTACATATCAAAAATTCAATATAATAACCTAGTAATTTAGGGATCAGACTTCAAGCTCATTGAAATAATGAAATATTGTATTTTACTTAAGGTGCTTTTAAATTAGGTATACATTATATTTAAGAAAGTACACTCTTGCTGGGGATTTAGCACAAGTGGTACCATGCCAACCTTGGACGCACAAGGGCCCGAGTTCAATCCCCAGTACTGCAAAAAAAAAAAAAAAAGTCCACTCTTTTCACATATACAGTGTAATAATTTTGACAAATATACATATGAAATAACCAGCTGAATAAAAATGTAGAAAACCTTTCTCATCACACCAGGAAACTTCTTTATTTCCATTTGTTAATAGTTCACTTTCTACTTGTTGCATGGAGTCATTATCCTGTTTCTACAGATTATTTTTGTGCCCTCAAAATTACTTAATGAAAAAAACAAATACATTATGAAATCCTTTTTTGTGTGATTCAGTACTTTCAACATAATGTTTCTAAACTTTTCTACATTTTTCAAATGTAAATGCTTTTCCAATATATTGTCGTCTTATTGCATTACAAGGAGAAAACTAAACTTACTCATTCAATCATCTGTTAATATCAATAATTGTTTCCTACCTTTTACTATGTAAATAAAGTTACTAGAACCATTGCTAAAGTAGCTCCCAGGATTTATATATGCATTTCTCTAGTCTCGATCCCTAGGAATGGGTTTACTGCACACTGTAGACCAGTCATCAGTGGTCTAGCTCAGAAATCTGAATTCATCTTCCGTCGTTTGCTCTGTAAAAATGAAAATGGGACATTAGTCAGAAGACGCTTGAATAAATAATACTGCATTGGGCGGTGGTTTCCATTCCCTGTTGAGAGAGGCGCCTCTGTGGTTCCCTACACGCAGGTCACTTCCCTAGCACAAGGTTCTTGGCACTGTGCTCTTCTGTACAATGCCTGCTTCTGCAGACCAGAACAGCTTCTTCCAGTGCCAGTGCCCCTAACGGCATGTTTGTTCCGTCTGAAAGCCTTCACGTCCCCGACAGTCTCCTAGAAGGTTTGACAGCAACTCTAAGAGCAGAAATTCTTCTGCATTCCAAAGGCGCTCTTGCCTGGGTGGGTTGGAGGTCTAGTGTTGCATTTTGTTTCTGTATCTTGTAATTTTTTTTAATTTTTTTTAAATTTTATTTTGTTTTCTGAGTTGTTCCTTGTACATTTCTTATGGTAGTAGATTTATCACTATTATTCGGGTTCTCTAGGAAATGCTTGCTCCTTGAAGATGTCTTCTAGATGTCGGTGATTATTGCCTTTGGGTTTATCCCAAGATCCTACCTTCCCATTCTATTAAGGATGAGACCAAACAATCAGTTCTACATATACGGTCAGTTCTACATATACAATCAGTTTTGTCTTAGCAAGATTCACCGACGAGACATGTGGCAACCTCTCTACTGTCCTGTGAGGCGCTGGCTCTCCGGGAGGATCTGAGAGACAGCCTGGGATTGGAGGAGGATAGTTCTTCCTTGAGAGAAATATTTCAGGCCTTTGTGTTGCGCAGTCTCTTTCTGATTTCCCTGCTATTAGATGTTCCATTCACTACTTAATAATAAATTCCTAGTTATTTCAAGACTTTTAAGATAAGGAATTGTGCCAAATTTTCCATATTCAAATTAATATATGGCATAAATCTCTCCTGATTGAGCGATGCGCAAGCACACTGTGATCTTTTTGCCTTTGGAATGTATTCCTTTGGTTCATTTTTTCTCCCTGGGTGCGAAGGTATGCACTGTAATTTTAATTCTGATCACCCATTCCTGAGTTGTGACCCAGGACTTAGTTTTGTTCCTTTATCTAAATTATTTTCATCTATTTACAGATGATGAAATAATTCTGAAAGTGTTCTGTCTTTTTTTCAAGGATTTTGTTATGTACTGAAAAAAAAATGTTTACTTCCAATGTTCCATCTGGTTTCATACTTCTTTATGGTGTCATGGCCAGAGGCAGAGTTTGTGATTAATTTTGAGTTTCCTCCAAAATAAGCATGTTCATTTAAAAATTTGGTCCAAGCTCCATCAAAGAGATGCTTACCTCAGAAGTTATAGAAAAGAAAATTGCTGTAACATTCAAAGCAGCTGTAATAGTCATCTTAATTGTTTCACATTCAGGAACGTTGTTGTAATCATGTTTTTTGTGTATCTAGTTTTTCTAAATACATTTTAAATATTTCAGAAATCCTGAGTGCGTGTAGTATACCTATAGTTTGTAATATTCCAATTTAAAATGACAAAACATCTCCCACTTAGAGTTTACACATAACTTAAGCTATCTCTATACATGTCTCCCAGTGTGTTTTAGTTTTCTAAATTACTTAACACAATGACCTATTTATCTTACCTATCTACTTATAAGTGCCAGTAAAAATTCATCAATTTCTTTTAAAAAATCTATACCTCATAGTGCCGATTAGCAATAGAAACCACTCCACATAATACAACAGGCTGTAAAATTCTTTTTTTTTTTTTTTTTTTTTGAGACAGGGTCTCGCTTTGTAGTTCAGACTTGCCCTGAGCTCATTATGAAGCCTAGGCAAGCCTTGAACTCAGCAATCCTCCTGTCTCTGCCCTCCCGAGTGCTGGAATTACAGGCTTGAGCCACCACACCCAGCACTGTGGTATGTGGCATTGATTGCTGGTGGGTGTGAGTCATCACACCCAGCATTGTACATGGTTACCAGGATTGAACTCACGACCTTGCACTTTCGAGGCAGGCGCTGGAACCACTGAGCTAAATCTCTGGCCCCAGGCTGTAAAATTCTTTAATAATATATCCTTATCTAATCACAGGGACATACACATTATACCTTCTTTGCATTTTATGACCTTCTTACCATCACTGATTTAGGTAGAATTCTGATTTTGACTCTGTATTGTTAGCTTCTCACCTTTCTCTCAGAGTTGCAATATAGTATTTACAGTACAAAAATGACCTTGTGACTTTTTTTCCTTCCCTGTGAGGTGCTGGGATAAAATTCACAATTCCTAATTAATCACATATAAATCCTCAAATGATATTGCAGTCAAGGCTGTTTGTTCTTCTCCATGCAATCACAACAGCCTTTTGAAACTTTGTGCTGTTTTTAAACACTTCTCTGCATTGTGTTTAATGTTGCACAGAGCCCAAATCCCTTTCCTATCCTCTTCCTTTTCGAAATTGTACACCTATTTTTAAGTGATTTAACCTTGTGACAGGTTATTGAAGCACTTATCAGAATGTATTTAGTACATTTTTCCACTTAAATGTCTCCCCTCCTTCCTTTTTGATCATCACTATGGAGAACCAATTTTGATACACTTTGAAATGAGGGCATTTAACAGAATATATTCCATACTGAATGGCATGTTTTAAAAATACTCTTTGATGAATAATCCTAAAAGGCTTACAGACATAATAGCATCATACAACATATCAAATGTATGGTAATATTTCCATCCTGCTCACCAAAATAACTAGATCTGTTCACTGTGTTCTAATACATGCCCTCTACTATATTTAGTCACTATTAAACAGTTAGACTTTAAAATAATCCTCCATGAAAAAGATAAATAGGACCATGGAAGACTCCTGTAGGGCACTAAGGTGCCATAAAATAGATTAAATGAGAGAAAAACTTTCAAAGAACATAGAAGGTGAAGGACAGTAACAAGTTTTAAAAAGAAACAAAAAAAAGGGCCTGTTTGTTTATTCCTAAAAATGTGCTCCCTGGGGACATCGAAAATCTCAAGCTAGATCTATATATTCAAAAGAAATAATAGAAACTGCATGCTCAGGGGAATCTAGCTATAAACAAATAAATTGCTGATGTCTATTTTAACACACATTTTCTACCTTTGTGGTAGACTTTTTCTTTCTTCTATGGTACTAGAAATAGTAGTTAGAGTTTTCAGCAGGCACTTCAAATCTGTTAAGTATAAGAACATAAAGAAGTCTTGCTTCTCTGTGTGATGATGTGAGCAAATACATAAATCAGAAGAGCATGTATGTTTTCTTTGTATAGAGAATTTTCTCACATGCCATATATACTGGGTCACGCAAAGAAAGAAACATGTTTTAAAATCATTGGAGACAGATGTAGTCTTTAAGGTGGTTTTCATGTTTATTACAGTTATAGTTAGCTATAAAGACAAAAATCACAACAAAAATTTTCTGAGACACAGGGTAGTGCTTCTCTTCTCAACTACACAAGTCAACAGTAAGCAATTAAGACCTAGGAAGAATGTATACCTGGAAATTTATAATTATCATTGTTTATTATTTTTGCATTGTAATAGAGCACTAAATATCAGAGGCTATATTTTTAAGAGATAAGGAAGCACATCTGTGACATCGCCCCTCCGCCCTCAAGCACTCCAAGGCAGGTCGGGTGGAAGAAGGTTGAATTCTGTGAATGTTGCAACTTTCTTGTTATTAGCAGCTGGGGCCTTAAAGGTGGGTAATTGAACGTGTGGCATGGAAAAGTATGTCTTCCACCCTAAATCCTTCTCCCTGTTTCCTGTCCTCCATGAGATGAGCAGCTTTTCTCTGCCAAAACCTTCCAATCATTCCTGCTTTGGAGCCAGTGGACAATGGACCAGAAAGGAGAACCCAAGTAGACCTCCCATTAAGTTCCTCCATTAAGTTGTGAGTGTTCAGGAGAGTGTCTCAGACAAGAGAGTGACCGAGGCAAGAATGGAAGTAGATGTAGGTGTGCTCTTCTCAGAGAAGCACACTTTCCTTTTGATTCAATGCCATGCCCCCCTTTGTTTCCTACAAAATGGGTATTTATGTGAGCATATGTGGAAATGGATGATTCAGGTAACCTTACAGAGGAGAGGAAAATTGTGTGGCTCCTGTGAAAATCGCTGTGTAGTTTTATGAAGCTGACGGGGCTGTGCTCCGAGTTGGTGATTGCCAGGAAGGCAGGGCTGTTGTTAGTTAATCTGCTAATGTGCTGTGGTGAAACTGACTCTGGGTTAATACTGGGACCAATTCCTAGAGAAGTATTCAGAACTTAAGTGTATGTCAGTTATACTTCTCCTCACAACTCAATGGAGGTAGAGCAAGAACTTTCCTCTTTTCTTGTTTAAACTTATGAGATTTACAAAAAAATGACCAATTATCTCTACCAGTTTCCAAAGAGTTTTCACTTCTTAACCATTCCAAACTGCCAAAACTGTATTTTCCTGTTTTTAGATGTATACATTTTCCAAACTTGTTATTGTTCTCTTTAAATAGTGCTATATTACCGCCCATACAGAATTAGTATTATTGAGGAAGCATAAATTAGTACTTTTCTGTTTCACCTCCTTTCTATTTTATGTTGTCCTCTTTCAGAAGTTAATGGTAAATATAAGAAAGTAACTTGTGAGCTAACAAAAATCTAAATTGTAAATTCTATTTGATGGAAGATAGAGTTATTATATTTTTCTATTGCTCCCACATATAGAAACTTACATTCCTGCACATCACACAGGGAAAGGAGTCAGAGACAGATTGAAAGATAGAGTGCAGTCAGGAGTTTGATCGACAGAAATTTTGTCACCTAAAGAACAGCGCTGTGATGAGCTGGTGATGATACAGAAATGTCAACAAAAACAGACTAAAACAGCCACAGCAAAAGTTTTCTTCTAGGAAGTTAGAAAAGGGAAACTCTAGCAAGATAGAATTTTATTCTTGAAAACTATTTCAAACACCACAGAAAAATAATATGATCCCAAATCCACCCATAAAAGCATAGCCATATGAGTATATTCAGGTATCCACTGTAATCAGAGTATAATAAAGCAAATATTTTCTCCCTATCCTATGAAACTTATGTGGCTGTAGAAACCCAACAGTTTTATTTCTGCTGAATGATAAAGAGGTCAGTGTTCATACATACAGAATGGTTGAAAAACACATATGCTGGGAACATATGTAGTTAAATTCCAGTCCCACTACCGTGTCTATGACCCACGCCTGTGAAAAAAAAATACACTAAGAGAACTGCGAGAAAGCGGGGTGCCAGGACAACCAATGTTGGTGTAATCCACAAAGGCACTATCCAGTTTGGGCCACTGACATATTGACAATCAACTAGGGTAAAAGCGAGCAACACAGTTTTTATGGAAGTTAATGTAAACAAGGTGCATAAAGGACAAGACAAAGCATTCTCAAATTAGGAAGAGAATAGGCAAAATATATCATTGTAATTATAACACTTGTCTTTCTACTCAGAAGGTTTGTTGTAGAAACAAATTTGGGTGTCAGCTATGCAGACCTTGATGTATAAGCTTTGGTAAGACTCACTTCTCAAAACAAGCCAATTGTGAGGTTAACTTGTTATACAGCCTGCTTTGGGCATAATCGACATTATGAACCTCTGAACACCTGAAAGGCCAGTACCTCAACTCCTACCTGTTAGAGAAGTGACCCTCTTCCTAAACAAGGTTCCAATAAAGAAGCTGAATGGGGAATTTGGATTCTTCTAAGAAACACTATCCTTCATTTTTGTCCCCTTCCTCCAGAACAGCAGTGTGAGACAATCCAGCTAAATTGAAATGTTTAAATGAAGTCCATGACTCATAATGACTCATATTTCCATATTTCAATAAAATAAATTTTCATACCAAGATACAGGAAGCTTTCAAAATGAATGAAATAAAAAACTAACAAGAGATGACAATAAGAAGTGTTAAAATTACTCATAAGATATTAGAATGATTTGATGAATATTTTAAGCAGTCATCATTAAAAAATTTCAAGAAGATATTACAAACTTGAAAGAAATGAAAAAATCTCAGCAAATTTATAGCCTCTGCAAAAAAAGAGAAACATAAACAAGAGAAAATGGAAATTTTAAGGCTAAAAACACAATAAAAATTGAAAGAAATAAAACTCAGTGGACAGGCTTAACAGTAATGAACCAGACAAACTTAAATCAATAAATTTGAAGAGCAGTAGAAAATTACTAGAAAACAGAGCAAATTATGTTTTAAAAAATGTCTCAGAGGGCTGGAGATTTAGCTCAATGGTCCTTGCACCTTCCTGGCAAGCGCAAGGTCCCTGCTTCAAACCACATACTACAGTACTGGGCAGGGTGACTCATGCCCACCAGCAATCAGTACCACACACCACAATGCTGGGTGTTGTGGCCTAGGCCTGTAGTTCCAGCACTCTGGAGGCAGAGGCAGGAGGATTGCTGAATTCCAGGCTTGTCTGGGCTACATAGTGAGCTCAGGGCCAGCCTGAACTACAAAGCAAGAGACCCGGTGTGAGGCAGGGGGAGCCTGAGGGATTGTGGAGTTACAGAAAAAAACAAAAATCAAAACTAAGACCCACTTCTGTTTGTTTCTGTAGATTTCTGTAGAGATAGGAAAAGAAAGAGCCATGCACTGTGATTCATGCTTATAATCTCAGCTCCCAAAGAAGCTGAGACAAGAGGACTGCAGCTTTGAACCTGCCCCGGCAGCTGAGCAAGATATCGCCTCAGGGATGGAATGTAACTCAATGAAAAAGAACTGGATAATTCCTGAGTTCCACAAAAAAAAAAAAAAAAAAAAAGCATATATTTCCAGAAAAACACCAGAAGGCAGGTTTGCTAATTTATAATACAACTGCTGATCATGAAATCCTGAAAATGTTCCTGATCATGAATGTATCAGTATCAATACCTTGAGTTTAACATTAGCCTATAGGTTTATAAAATATTATCATTGGAGGAAAATACCATGTAGATAGGATAACTATTTTTCTTATTATTGTTAATAAATCCAAAATTATTTCAAAATACAATGCTTAGAAAAAGCAGAAAAAAAGAAAGGGATGATGTGTGGAAGGTTAAAAAAAATTAATTCTCATGAGACATGTTAGAAACTACCAATAGTGTCGTTTTTTAAATTGAATTCTTCATTGGTACAATTTACATACATCTCACTATCACACATAACACTGGGGAATTTATACCAATATGTGACACAGACAATTCTCATTTTTACCCATATCCCCACCCACCCACACCTCCCACCCCCTATGTACATGCTCTTTCATTTTCTTTCAGAATCATATTTATTCCTTCCCATTCTACAAAGACCATCATACTTTCTAGAGCTCATTTGCATCTATAGGTGCTCATATCAATGAGAAGATCCAGTATTTGCCTATCTGTGATCTATTGATTTCACTCATTAGCGTGTCCTCCAGGTGTATCCATTTGCACATAAATGAATCAATCTTGTCATTCGTTATGGCAGAGTAATACTCCATTTTATTTAAAAAAACCCACATCTTCTTTATCCACTCTCCAGTTGATGGGCATTTGGGTTGTCTCCAAGACTGAGTTACCACAAACTGAGCTGCTATGAACAAGGGTGTACATCTGTCTTTCCAATATGATTTTTAAAATTCTTTTGGGTATATTCCTAGCATGGGGATAGCAGGGTCAAATGGGACCCGTACTCCTAGTATTCTGAGGAATCTCAACACATATCTCTACAATGGTTGCACAAGTCTACAATCCCACCAACAGTGGAGAAGGATTCCTTTCTCCCCACAGCCTTGCCAGTATTTATTGTTGGTTGATTTTGTAATAGTGGCCATTTTTTGTGGAGTGAGATGATATCTCAGTGTTGTTTTCATTTGCATCTCTCGAAGGACCAGTGATGTTGAACATTTCTTCATATGCTTCTTGGATGCTTTGACTTCTGCCTCTGAAAAGTGTCTATTCATTTCAGATGCCCATTTTTGAATTGGGTCTTTAAACTTGGGGAGGCTAATCTGTTTAAGTTCTTTGTATATTGTAGATAATAGCCCTTTGTCTGATAAACTGCTAATAAAGATATTTTCCCATGTTGTTGGTTGTCTTTTAGCAGTGCCAGTGACTTCTTTTGCTGTGCAGAAGCTTTTCAGTAGAATGAGATCCCTTTTGTTGATTTTTCCTGCTAGTTCTTGTGCTATAGAGGTTTTATTCATAAAGTCTCTGCCTAAACCAATGTCTCCAAGAGTTTTACCTAGCCTGTTTTCCAGCAGGATCATTGTTTCTGTTTTGTTTAAGTCTCGTATCCATTGTGAGTTTAGTTTTGTGCATGGTGAAAGAGATAGGTCTAGCTTTAGCTTTTGGCAGGTTGAAACCCAGTTTTTCCAGCACCATTTGTTAAAGAGGCCCTCTTTCCTGCAGTGGTGATGTTTGGCTCCTTTGTCAAAGATAAGGTGGCTTAGTGTATCTGGGGATGTTTCTGCATCTTCTAATCTATTCCACTGGTCTGTTACTTTGCCAGTACCACGCAGTTTTATCACAGTGGCTTTATAGTAGAGTTTTAAATTGGGGATTGTAATACCACCTGCCATGTCATGGTTGCTTGGAATTGCTTTTGCTATTCTAGGTCTCTTGTGGTTCCAAATGAATTTTTGTATTATTTTCTCTAGCTCTGTGAAGTATACCATTAGATATCCCCATGAAGGGATATATTTCCACTTTCTGATTTCCTTTTCTATCTCATTTTTCAGAGTCCTATAGTTTTCAGCGTAGAGGTCTTTCACTTCCGTTGTTAGGTTGATTCCCAGATATATCATTTTTCTGGGTGCTATTGTGAAAGAGATTGACTCCCCAATTTCTCTTTCCTTAAGTCTGTTGTTTGTGTAGACAAATACTGTTGATTTTTGAGCATTAACTCTGTATCCATCAACACTATCAATCTGGTAATTAAGTCTGGTAGTCTTTGGGTTGAGTTTTTAGGATCCTGAATATAGAGTATCATATCATCAGTAAATAATGACAGTTTAACTTCTTCCTTTCCTATCTTTATTCCTTTTATATCTTTGTCCTGCCTGATTGCTATGGCTAATGTTTCCAGCACTATATTGAACAAGAGTGATGAGAACGGGCATCCTTGACTTGTTCCTGATCTTAGTGTAAAAGGCTTCAATTTTTGCCCATTAAGTATGAGTCTGGCTGTTGGTTTCTCATAGCTTGTATTAAATTGAGATAAAGTCAGTTGGTTCCAATTTTCTGTAGGGTTTTGATCATAAATGGGTGTTGGATTTTGTCAAACGCTTTTCCTGTGTCTTTTGAGATAATCATATGATTTTTTGACCCTCAGTGTGTTAATATAGTGTATTACATTGATTGATTTATGTATGTCGAAGCAGCCTTGCATCCCTGGGATAAATCCGACTTGATCAGGGTGTATGATTTTCTTGATAACTCTCTGTATTCTATTTGCCAGTATCTCTTTGAGAATTTTTGCAT